>UCOH01009520.1:0-10934 GCA_900474275.1 Synergus japonicus
ACTTTCGACTGACTTACAAGTCAAAAACTTCTTCGAGTTCGGAAAACGTGTCTTTTTGGTGGGAGTACCACCCCCATGAAGTTTTCATGGAAGGGGTATCCCCTTCTTCCCTTTTTCCTTCATATTTTCTAGAAGATTCTAGAGTTTTTTATGATTGGAAAGTTTTGGGTTCGTTGGTCCTGCAAGCGTACTAAAATCTTAATTTTATGGGTTAGTTGTGGTCCCCATGTGTTTGGGTGAGAAGACCTTCTTTTATTACTTAATTTTTACAAGATAGTTATAGTCCCATGTGTTTGGGCGAGAAGACCCTTTTTTTTATCATTTCCTCGCTTGCAGGAAAAGACTCGTCTTCTGGACTCTTGGTTTGGGAAAATTCCAATGAAGTTATAGTCCCATGTGTTTGGGCTAGAAGACCCTTTTTTTTTATCATTTCCTCGCTTGCAGGAAAAGACTCGTCTTCTGGACTCTTGGTTTGGGAAAATTCCAATGAAGTGTCGTATATATAAAATGAAAGTATTTTCTAGAAATAGAAAATCTTTCATTTTTAGTTTATTTCGCGAGTGGCGCGTATAACAAACCCAATAATTGCTTTCAAAGTTATATAAAACACAATCACACAAAAACATCATCAACTACAAAAAAACGTACGAAAATCCAGAAACGCAGTAAGCGTTCAGAGAACTATACCAAATATTTGGTAGAATGGGATTTTTCTGGTCGCAGATCAGATAATATCCGAAAATAATGTACCGAAATCATATGGTGGGTTATTATACCTTGAAAAATTACTTGTCTTGTAAGAAATAAGAACAGTAGCCCTCTAGTGGCAGAAGCGAAGAAACACTTAATTCATTTAATTCTTATTCAAATTTCTCAGATATAAAAGTTGGGTTTTTGACACTTTCTTGGGTCTCTTGGTCGACTATGTTAAAATCCTTCATTGATATTATGAAAACAAATTGAATAATCAGAAAAGGTCCGATTATCGAAAGAAAATAAAGCTACACTACGAAGTGTGATAGGGAAGGAACTCACAATAAAATATTACCTCTTTAAAGTCAGTGTAGATACGCATGCACACAGCGGGTGGTACACTTAACGCCGTACGCTGAAGATTTTTAATTTTTTTCACCCTGTTCTACCACTTCAATTAATTTCTAACCTGGGGCACATTTTTCAGAACATTTTGAAGTATGTTTAGGCACAAAATGGTGGGTGTGCCGCAAAAGCTTCCTATTTTAAAAAAATCAAAAAAAGTTTGAAAATTTTTTTTCACACCTTTTTTTTGAAAAAAGAAATCCATAACGTTTCTAAAATATCCCCCCATCAAAGACCATAACATATATTTTTTTCATAAAAATTCTTCCAGCCGTTCTCGAGAAAAAAATATTTTTCGATTTTTCTTTCCACCCCCATAACTCCCCCAAAAAATTTTATTCAGATTTAAATTTTTAGAAAAGTTAACAGTCCATCAGTACAAAGTCACAGTAAAAATCCCGGACAAATTCGGCCGGGGGCAGCACACAATACTTATCCTGCTATGCCCTTTAAAACATAGATAAGTTCTTCAAAAATTTTGTTGAAAGTTTGGTTCCGCTCACCCAGTAGTCGAGGGTAATCGACCCATTGAAAGTAGTAAGAGAGGGGGTTGACGGCTAATCATTTACTCACGCGTTGGACATCACTGATATACATTAGAACTCCGATTGTTGTCGCATCTCGTTTGATCGTTGACATTTGTCGAGGGAGCGAACACGTAAAAAAGTCAGGGTCGTATGTACCAGTATTCGCAATGCGAGCTCGGCGGGCTCCACAATAATACACTAACGATGTTATACGCTCAGAGTACTTCTCACTTCGTCGCTACCATACTACTGTGCAATGCCGAGCTCCCAGCGCCTGTCTTCTCTATTGGAGGTAAAAAAATAGAAGAGGATAGAGATTTTCTATCCCTCCGAAGTGTACACTTTGCATCCATGAAACGCTATCTTTTTCGATTTTTGTGTGTATCCATCATTTTCACAAGGCTCTATCTTTTTCTATCCTTTCTAAAAATTTGAATCTGTTGTATCCATTTTCTCTATCGTTTTCTATCTTTCAGTCTACCTCTTCCAAAAAAATTTGAATATTCGCAATCTTTTTTTGTCCTTACTTGTAAACTTATTAATTATCCAATTTGTGACTTACGACTTGCGACTTGCGACTGCAGCTTGTGACTTCCTCGAACCCGGAAAACGTGTCCTTTTGTGGGAATACCACCCCCATGAAGGTTTCATGGAAGGGGTATTCCCTTCTCCCTATTTTCCTTCATATTTTCTAGAAGATTCTAGAGTTTTTTATGATGAGAAAGTTTTGGGTTCGTTGGTTTTGCAAGCGTATTAAGGTCTTAATTTTATGAGATAGTTGTGGTCCCCATGTGTTTGGGTGAGAAGACACTTTTTTTTATCACTTAATTTTATGTCATTTTTTGTTTATTTCGCGAACGGCGCGTATAACAGGTTCAATATTACCTCAAATTGTCAAAAGTGAAATGCTACAGTATATAGTGTGAAATATGAAGGATCTAATTTATGACGATATTTTATCTTCATCTTCATCTTCATTTGGTGATGAAAATATCATCAATGAGAGAAAGCCACGATTAATTAAAGAAAGAATCTATTATTTCGAAACATTGAATTAATTGTGTTATTAATTGCTTCCTCATAGAAGAAGCTTTGTAATGATGACAAAATTCAGTTTCCTAAAAAAGGTTTTTTTGAACATATTTAAAGGGCAATATATCTAATATGATGATCTGAAAAAATGTCCGGATGTATGTATGCATGAGTGTGTATGTGTGTCTCGATCCAGCAATTTCTTGAAAACGCGTAGAGATAAATTGATGAAATTTTGCAGTTAGTCCACTATATACCTCGTTGAATTTCCTACAATGGTTTAACAAAATATTTCATTTTACAATTTTGTACTTTAATAATTTTCGTAAAATTCATTTTTCCACTATAACTTCTGAAATATTGAAAATTTAAATCTAGTGTAAGGGAAATGAAAATTCCTTTCATCCAGGCGTATCGATTGACCTGTAAGATTAATTCATTTAATTGAAAAATAATAAAGTTATGGTTAATTGTATTTTTAGAAAAGTAATTTTTCGACTATAATTTCTGAAATAATTTACATTTAAATCGATTGATCTATAAGATTAATTTATTTCATTGAAAAATAAGAAACTTATGCTTTATTGGAATTTTCCAAAATTAATTTTTTGAATACAACTTCTGAAATGATTAAAATATAAAGCTGATGTAAGGAAAATGAAGATTCTTTGTGTCTAGACGAATCGATTGACCTGTAAGATTAATTCATTTCATTGAAAAATAAGAAAGTTATGCTTTACTGAAATTTTCAAAAATGAATATTTTGAATATATCTTCTCAAATAATCAAAATTTAATGCTGATTTAAAGAATACTTAATGCTTCCTCTATGAGGAAGCAAATCATATTTGCTTACAGGAAGCAAAGTGCTCATTTCTCTTCTTTTCGCTTGACACAAAATCACTTTACTGATCACTTTTTTAAAACATATTTTTTAGAGTCGCTTCGGTGTTGTCTTTGATAATAAACATAAAAAACAGAAAAACACGAATTTTTTTAAGTCGGAGGCCGACTTGGCGCGCTGGTACAAGTTTTTTGACTCAGCCAATCGGATCGCAGGTACAACAGAAATAGGCTGAAACTAGATGTTATTGCGAACAGGGTATAGCGTTAGCTAACCAGAGATGAAAAATACATTGTGGAATGCTTCGCTGATTAATCCTGATTTAAACGTTGATTAAAAAATAACTATGATTAGTTAACCATGGATATAATCAGAGATGGTGAAATCGGCCCTTAATGTGTATGTTCGTCTCTATTAGTTGAAGCTATAGATTCAAGCTTCTTTCTCCTCATTCATTCCATGTTATCAATATACTACTTCTAGTATTCACAATCCTAAATTATAAACATTTGTTAATTTTATATTGAGAAATTTAATTCAGGCTTCGAGGCTTGCTTAGGTATTTATCGCCGAGGTATTGTGTTAGCATCTCGGGTTACCGATGCCAGTGACCTCAGAAAATATTCTTCATATATTTATTTCATTTATTTGGATCACTTACGAAAGTCAAAGAAATAATTTTACTATTATTAAATTCCTTTATAAATTTTATAGGAAATAAAAATGAATATTTTCGTAGGGTTGGTACGTATCAAAAAGAATAGAAAAGGATTGAGATGACTCGATTAGGATACACATGGATAGAAAAAGATTGAAATGGTTATACAAGGATAGACATGGATAGATTAGTAGATGTTGAAAACGATAAGCGTGTAAAAGAGATAGGTAAGGATTCAAATGAATATAGCAGAGATAGAAATGCATAGAAAAGTAGGTGATAATTTTAAAAAGAGTTTTGTTGTAAATTTGTGAACTTTAATGTAGGGGCAAAATGTTAACAAAAGATTAAAAGGTTTCAAAGATTAAATCACTCGCGAACTAATGTTAGGCAGATTTATTGTTTAATTTTATTACACAGAATATGAGAAGAATGAATATTCAAGAATACAAACAAATTCGAAAATAAACAAAGATAAAAATCGAAAGTGTCAAAACACGTTTCAATCTGCTGGGGTTAAGAATTGAACTGAGGCTAATTTTTACCTAGACCACCCAGGGACCCTTTTTACCTCTCTTACATTTTTCGATGGGGATTTACACTTTTTATTTGGGGTATAGAGTGGTCATGGGTCTATGGTTGGTCTTTTGGAACCAAAGCTATTAAGTAAAATATATTTAATCTAGCGTCCGCAACAGTAGGGATTGAAAAAGGTAGGCGCTGCTACAGATTGCGAAAGGAATAGAAAATGATTATGTGATAGGCGGAGAGTAAGGAAAGATTGGCGTGGATAGATGGAGGATAGGAAATTATTGGCGAAGAGAGACGAAGGATACAGAAAGATAGAAATATTGAGATTCAAAAGGAAAGAGATTATTGTATATTAGAAAAGAGATAGAAATAGATTGGCATGGATGAGGATGGATACATTTTGATTAATTTTCAATCCTGAAGATTGAAAAAGATTCAAATAGATATACTTTCTGATTTGAACACACATAAACTGGATGAAATGTTTTGGTAATAATTAAAATGATACTATTTTTTGACAGGATTAATAATTAGTTTAATTTGTATTCAAATTATATGAATGAGTTTACAATATTTTATTGAGCGTACGTACCTCTTGTTAAGATGCTATAAAGAGGCGAAGTGAGTGACCCACTCATGCATGGGTCCGATCTTAGGCAAAAATTTCTCCTTCATTTCTCCTCATCATCCCCATCGATCAATTCATTCGTTAAGTGTCGCACGTTGCTTTGTCTCAAGTCTCAGGGCCACGGCGCCAAAGGTGTGTGTCATGGATATGATTTGTAAGTAGGGTAAGAAGGAGAAGTCAAAGTAGAGAAGAGTAGATGATAGTCGAAAAGAGGGGCGTATCATGCGGATCCGTGCACGTCAAAATTTACCCTGCTGCTAAGAAAACCTGTCGAAACCATGCACACAAAAAACGACTGATAGTGCATGGATTTTTCTATGCACCCGGAGACGCAGCACACGGCTAATCTTAAGCAATTCATTTCATTGTATTCAGTTCATTTCAATTTGAAAGTTAGTTAACCTTTATAGCATCTTTTTTTACAATAAAAGGTTTCTGATAATCTACGCTGGTGGCCGATTTAATTTTCGGGTCTCGTCGCTGTTTGTAACATGATTCATAATATTTCGTCTAAACTTCGTCGAGATATACACAAGTCGTGGAGTATATTCCTAAATGATAAACAGTTCTGTCTTATATTTCTTTTTGTTCATTACAATAATTTGGTGAATCGAAGTAACTTAATTTAAATATACAGTCTAGCTTTAAGAAATACCGACAAATAGATTGAATTGAATTAGCTCTATTTATTCGACTTTGAAAACACTATTAATTTCGTACTAAAGATTCAATCATCTTAATTTTTATTTAAAAAACAGTTCATTTTGAAGAAAAGGCGTTTGTCGGCATTTATTTCGTCAAAATTCTTAATCCTATCCGGAACACTTTCTATCTTTTTACATTCAAAAGGGTTCTTCATCTATAGATTAAGAGAGACCCAACTTCTCATTGTTAGAAGGATGTCGATCGGGAGAACTGAAATAGGAAGAGTAGTGTTTGTAATTATTAGTACCTCAATTATTAATAATTATTAGTTTAATAACCGCCTTCTTATTTATGAAATCACTCCACTCTAAAATATTTAATTTCTTCGTTTTTTTCTCAATTCAGGTATTCCACATTTATCAAGTACTTTATTTTCATCTGAGAAATTATAGAGTGGATAATATTATTCACAAAATTACTCTTATAATGCTCAATTAATTTCTCTTTTGAAGCGCTTTCCTATTTCTGTTACTTTATAATGTAATGAGAAAAGGTTTTTTTAATTTAAAGTTTAACTAAATAATTTGAGAAAGGAATAAATTCTAGTTTTAAAATTCTGAAAGGAAATACTTATGTCCGCTTATAGGCTAAGAACCAGTAATCACTGGTCACAGGACGTGTTCTCAAGGGAGGCAATAAGCACAAACCATTTAAATAACAAACGAAAGATAATTTATTCAATTGAAACAGAATAAACATTAATGAAAAGATTTATCATTCCACGAAAGCGGAATGACTCGATATAATTCTATATATTTCTTGAAGTAGTTATGAGTTGATATAAACTATTTAAATTCATCGCACGACGTGCGAACGACAATCTTTGAGAGAAAAATCAAAATCAACAATGATTAATTTAAAATTTCATGATAAATAATAATCAGATAGTTCAACAATCAATTAAAGAAACTCTCGTGGCCCTTCTTGAGTTAAACAGACGAACAAATTCATTAATCAGAACTCAAGATTCTACAATCTATTTTTCCCTTTCCCACGAGAGAAAAAACGCAACTTTAATTATATTTAAATCCTTTACTTCTCGCTGAATTTATATTTAAGATGCCGTGATAATTATTAAAGTTCCGACGTATTAGCGCTTGCGCGGAAATTCCCTTTTAAATACAGTCAGCTGACTAAAACCGCGAAAAACTCCCACTGAATCTCCACAGCCTGGAATGGCGTACGTAGAAATCCTGACCCAATTTAAATATGCAGCCATCTAACCTGGGGTGCGATTCTGTAATTTCACTTTCACGTTCACCTCACTTCACGTCGTGAATTTAAAAATGCAAAATTAAAAAAAAATTGAAATCTGCATTTTTAAATTCACGACGTGAAGTGAGGTGAAAGTGAAAGTGAAAGTGAAATTACAGAATCGCACCCCTGCTGAATCTCCACAGTCTGGAATGGCGTACATAGAGGTCCAGCCAAATGATCAAGTAAACAAAAAGAAAAAACAAAGTAAAAAGATGAAATCAGCAGCCTGGAATGGCGTGCACCAACCTCACGTTTTTAGGAAAAATATAAGAAACCACAGCCGGGAATGGCGTATATAATTTCTTATACGAAAATACTACCTGTCTAATGGTTTCGACTGCTACCCCTGAAGCTAGAAGGTCCTCCAGTAGAAAAAGTAGTCCTGCAATCTGGCACCCGGCGACAAGTGAAAAGCTCGTTCGCTTTATATCCCAAAAACAGATTATCTCATTGATGGGAGACCCTTTGTCATGCGCACCTAGCGTGATTTGGGCCTTATCTCATTAGCATAAATCTTGGTGAACAGGTAATCGATACCTGTGCGCTTCCTGCCATGCCGACAATGAGTAATTTTGGCTGCCTATATTTAGGCATACCGGATTGTGGTGTATCACACTGTTACAATAAATATGAGAAAAATACGTGCTTCAGATAAATTTACCAAAGAGCCTAAAGGTGGAATAATTTTCATTACTAGATTATTAATAGAGGATCCCAGTTGCCTGACTGAAAGCTCGAACGTTTTTTCCATTGAAAGCAATCTTGCACTAGAAATGATACTTTTTCTTCACTTTATTAAAGGTAATTAGACACTTGTAATTGGAACAGTGTTAATAGAATGTATAAATAGTACATTTAAAAGATTATTTAATATAAAGGTTATAATTTATAAGGTAAATGATTTTTAGTATTCTTTTAGGAATCGGTAACCAAAGAATTTGCAGTAGTTAAACGATTCATTTTTCTGAAATAAGTAAAAAATTTCGAACCGGGAGGCACTTGACGCTTTCATGGAGGCATTCATAACTCAGCACAGCGAGGAGTAGAGACGAGATTAAACTATAAAAACTACGGACAGCTTAATCATAATAATTTTAATTACGAGAGCAGACACCCTGGCGTCCTTCAGAACGTCGACGGATGTTTTCATCACCTAACGCAAGATAGTTTTTCAATTCTAATAATATTCAGTCTCTTATTTTTTCTTAATTTAAGAAGGAAACGATTTTTTCAAAATTCTTAGGCGTTCCCCCAAGCAGCGCTTCACGCGCAAATCCTGCGTCAATCCTGTCTCTGTTATTTTTCGCAATTTTTCACAATATGCAATTATACACTATAATCTTTTGCTTATTTTTAAGGGGTTACACCACCCTGGCGCATGAGAAAATAGGTATAAAAATAAGCATTTTTTTGACGCAGTCATAAATTATTTAAAATAATTCTTGTTATACATATATTTATAGTACTTTTATGTATAATTTGAATCAATGACAAATTAAAAAAATTTTTAAATGGCTGAGATATGAGCCAATGAGTAGGACCCATTTTTAAAAATCCTTGTTGATGGTGTATCTAGTTTCTCAATCAGGTATTGTCTCAAAACAAAATTTTTTTTGCTTATTTAGAAAGGTAATCTTTATCGTGTGACATAAGGAAAAAATTTTTTTTAATTGTTTGTAGAAATGACAGCTGTTTAAAAAAAAAATTTCTAATTTTTATAGAAATTTTGAGTTTAAAAAATTGATCTTATGAACAGGTCACCCAATCAAAACAAATCCTACGTCACACGATAGAAAATAGTATAAAGAACATGTGTTTAAAATTTTAATAAAATCGGTTGAGTACATCTTGAGATATCATGTACACCAGTTTGAAAAAAGTAGTTTCGAGAAAAACGTGAAAGAAAAAACAGTACGACGCGAATGAGACCAAATCGAAAAAAGCTGGCTAGAACTATAAAATGTTGGTAAAATGGGTCAAATTCTGTTTTTGGGGTCGCTAATGACGAATCCGGTGTCAAAAATTTCAAAAGCAAAATGGCGATTCCAATATGGGTCCGAATTGAACCTGAGTTACAGTGACGCACTCACTTCTAATTGTCGAAACTTCGGAAATACAGTACAACCTCCATAGTAAGAACCTCCATAAGAGAGCCGATGGCCTTGATGAGCTCGGAAACTTCCCCCACTACAAACTCTACTCATGCGAACTCCATAGGAGAGCCGCAGCCCAGCGCAGCTTAATTTCAGTTTTTTCTCCATGAAACTGCTTTTATTAAAATTATTTTTCTAATTTGCATACAATAATTTGTGTTTATATATATATATATATATATATATTTTGTAACGTGCACTTCGAAAACCAGACACGGAACTACGTCTCGACAATCCTTTAACTTTATTTAATTTTATTTAAGGAACTCAAATTTAATTCTGCGCCAGTTATTTATCTTTTGATAAATAACGATGAGTTCCAGTCACTAGCTCAGATCACATCCCAAGGTCATGGATAATCAAATTTTCAGAAATAATTGGAAATAACAACGGTTGTGAAACAATTAAATTTATCTCAGTAATTACGTAATTGTGGTCCAGAAGGAGATAGTTTACAATACAATTCGAAATATATAGTTTGTAACATTCACTATTGAAAAGTAATGTTAGAATAATAATTAACAATCAAAAAAAAGGAAAGACTATATTTTAATCTAGACTGGGGAATCGAATTGAAGATTCGATTCTCACTATGAACGTATGTCTGATGGGCGCGTTACGTAACGCTACAACCGCATCAGAGATCGCTTGAAAATTTGAACTTGACGATTATAATCGGTAAAAAAAATATATAAGGAAATCAAATAAGATTAGCAAATGACGATAAATTATTAATGATGATAAAGCATTATATTATGAGCAATAGATTATTATGAACAAAAGATCGTTATGAGCACTTCGAATTCGCAAGAATAAAGAAAGAAAATGGCTAAGCTTAGCAAAGTAGCTCCAAAACTACAAATATTAAATAAACACTACTTTGCGGAACTTGCCGATAACAAAGATTCATACCTTAGCCATGATTAGTGTATAATCGATATCCTTTATCCTCAGACAACAATACTATTAATTTAATATTCACAAATAAAAAAAATGCCAATCACGACAAGCCACGATGTCATGTGACTAGTGACGTAGTTAAACAATGTTCTGTCACTAGTCACCGATATATCTAGTCGGCTTTGCGCCCGACACTCACACTTGGAAGTATTCAATTACAAATACTTTGAATGGCTGAGCATTCATTATAAGTGTTCTCGAAAGTTCATTTGTAATTTTCGAGACACGTAGTAAACACAATCTCACTCTTCAAGTCCCCAGAAGTGAGAATATATAATTCGTTGGATGCACAGGGCTCCGCACATCGTGATTGTCCCTGAGACGGTAGATTCGCTGTCCGAGATGTGGCGAACTCTAGCGCTTAGCGGGAGTACTGACGGAATTCGAAATGAACATTCTTCCTTCCTTCTAGTTAAATTCCAATATCCGTAAGTCGTCCTTAATCTCGTCAGTTTACAAAATCGCTCGAAGTACATATAAAAAAAAATAACAATCGAAGACAATTAAATAAAGTTATAGATTTCGAGAGTGCTCCGAAAGTT
>UCOH01009533.1:0-13313 GCA_900474275.1 Synergus japonicus
CTTCGGAATAGTTCTACATGGTTATATAGCTATATAGGCTCGCTGATAATCGCTGAGCTCTCGCCAAAATATCTTTGCTCTCACCACTGGCGGTGACTCATTCATGCATGCGATAACGCGATTTGACGCGGTTACCATGGAAACAAAGGGTAGCAATAAAATGATGAAGAGGGCAGCACCTCGATATGGGCTAAACAGCAGTTATCCCCACTACAAAATGTCCCCACTTTTGGCCTATGCCGCATCTTTGGTAAGGAGATCGAACAATGCATTGGGAAGTCTTCAGAAATGTCAATAGAAACTGCACTTTAAGTACCAGCCTTATTGTAAGGCACGGAGGCAGATTGTTCGCACATGCGCGGTACAAATCTACCAGTCTTCTTTTCTCTCGTGAATTTGTGCGAATGAGTGGTCCGAGCTCGTCGAATTCTGTGTGTTGCTTTTAAAAGTAAGGTTATATGTATATGTCAAGTCAAAAAGTTCGCGAGTGCAGTAAAAAATATGTTGTTGTCGACTAGTGAATAAATAAATAGACGCTTCATAACGATGACGTGCTGTGTTCCGAACCGCAATACATCCTATAAGAACAAAAATTCCAAAGGCCTTACACAGTTTATGCCTGATTCGGTAAGAGTCTTTCAGCCGGTGTCAGAATAAATTTATATTTAAGTATGTTTTGTAAGAAATATAAATGCTCTGATTTATTTAAATTTGTTATTTTCCGATCATTCGGTACATTAAGAGCGTTTCAAAAATGACGTGAGAATAATACATATAGCTCAATATTATAATAATATAACCTCACTTTTAAAAGCAACACGCAGAGTTCGAAGAGCTCGGACCACTCACTCGCACAAATTCACGAGAGAAAAGAAGACGGGTAGATTTGTACCGCGCATGTGCGAACAATCTGCCTCCGTGCCTTACAATAAGGCTGGTACTTAAAGTGCAGTTTCTATTGACATTTCTGAAGACTTCCCAATGCATTGTTCGATCTCCTTACTATTCCTCCGTGCCCTGACCATATGCAGAGTTCTTAAATTCTCGAGAACTTAAATTCAGGTTATATGACCGAGAATATGACGGAATTTATGAGAATCTAAGAATTTATGATTTTTAGAAAAATTGTTATTGTTTACATGGTTAAATTTCAGTCATTTATTAGCTAAGGTATATTTAGGAATGTAAAATATGCAAAACAACAGCTTACTAGTTAACTAAAGCCACAAAATTCATCTTATAATAAACGTCACTTTATAGGTTATGTTATACTCTAACATAACCTATGCTCTGCATACATTGGTGACAGTTTTTTCATTTACAACTTGTGTAAAGCTCATTAAGAAGTAATAGAAGTACAAAAACAGTTTATTACTCTTTATCGGTTAATTAATCAATTATTATTTCCCTTGTCATAAAAATCTCTAAAATCATAAATTCTCATAAATTCTTGGAAAATTTAAGTCTCGGTTATATTCTCATTAACATTACCGTTCTCGAAGTAATACACTCGACTTCCCCAATAATAATTTTCCCAATAATAACATGTTCCAAATAGTAAAGACATTTCGTTCCCAATAGTAAACAGAATATCTCACTATTCTCACTTGATAACTACTGCACATGCGTTGCGCTCGGTATCTGATTGGTGGTAGTTGTATTTGATGTGACGCATGCGCAATTGATGTGAAATTTGAGGAAAGGAATTTCTTATTATTGGGAACAACTCTGGTTTCCACTTCTTTAGTATAGGGGAAGTCGAGTGTATAACCGACTAAGAACTCCAATCATATGTATACACTGTAAAAAATCCGTTGTAAATATACATTCCGCTTGTAACTATTTTTCCTTATAAATCACTGCAATTTACGACTTTCTTGTAAATTTCTGTTGATTTATAAAAGAATTTTACACAATTTCAGGAATAATGCACGAAAAATGTAAAATTCGACTAGGAATCATATGACATAAAGATACCAATGATTCTTAGGCGAATTTTATACTAGAAATCCCACTATCGGTGAAAAAAGTACACAGAGTGTAATTTCATTTAGGTGTTGAACGTTATTCGATATGGCCACATGCGGAGTATGACGAAAGAAAGAAGCGTGCATATTGAATAACCTATATAATGTAGAGTCGTTTGTATATTTTAAAGTGTATATTTAATGATAGCTTTAAAAACGTAATTCCTAGTTTGTCATCCGTTTCAATAATGTGAATCTGGCATGTTCTACTGTTGTACAATATTACGAGTATGGAAAATTATTTTAGTTTCTCAAGTTCAGTTCTTAATTTTAATCAATTAATTTACTTTTTGTATGTTTATAAGTAAATTTTTTCACTCCGTATTGCGTTCGGATCCCTTACTCTTTAAAGAAATTATTCCTAATATCATAATATTTTAAATGATAAAGTGCTCATGATAGCTTTAAAAACGTGATTCCGCGTTTGTAAGTTTGTTTGTACGGTGCGCTTTGTACAATTTAATTAAAAGTAGAGTTTCGTTTAATTATTCTTTAATATATTTGAAGAAAATAATATCATTTAAAATACCCGCACTTTCTAATGCGCATGTGCAGTATTTCTAAGCTTCGGCCATTTACATTACGCTTGCAATTTTACACTAAAATGGTAAAATTCTAACGACCAACTGGGAATTTTCCGACCTGCGTGTATTTTACATTACCTTCATATTTTTCCAGAATTTACGTAAATTTCCCTTAGTAATCATGTGTATATGGGTGGAATCCCATGCAGGCGCAAAATGCAAAGCGCAAAACGAACAACCAATGACAGGGAAACTTTGAGAAGACAGAAATCTAGAAGTGTTCTGCAATTGGCTGTTCATTTTACGTTTTGTGTTTTGCGCCTACATGGGACGGCACCCTATGTCATCGATTCCTAGCGGAAATTTACAACGGGTTTTTTACAGTGTATATACATATTTCAGAATCCTCTGCTCTGTGGTTCATCCCTGATGAACCCTCCCCTGATTTATCAAGATGGCTGCAGTGAAATTAGGTTCACATTTAAAAGAATTAAGAATTCTTCTCTGTCAAACATCTAAGTCAAGTCAAGGTGTTAGGTAAGATATTAATAAATTACAATAAATTTTCTTTAACTACTGTTTGTTATTTTTTTATTCTTAAGTATTATTTACAGTATTTACACCTTTTTATAAAAAGCTATACATAGATTACGTTCTTTTTCTTCAGGGAATTCATCGAACAACAATACGTATCTTTGAAGAAGAACAATCCTTCGTTTCCAGTTTTAATTAGAGAATGCTCAGCAATTGAACCGAAACTTTATGCTCGCTATGGTAAGTAATTTTCTCTGAAAGTAACAATTTTTTCATAGATATTTTTCTTTTTATAAAATATCTTGAATCATTTTCATACAATGCGAATATACGTCCGGTTAAACGGACATTTTTAACAAAATTAATTCATCCGGCTGCAGTACAGTGTACATTGCCAGTATCCGGACGAATTTATCTAAAATAGTTTGTCCCGCTACAGCAGCGAGTGCCAGTATACGGACTAATTTTTTCAAGATAATATTCGTCCGGCTACAGCTGAATCTATTTAATGAAATTTGTCCGGCATAATTATGACCATATTCTGCTGATAAAATGAAAAGTGATTTGGTCGTCTAATTACATATTTTTATTTCGTCACTTATCGATCCTATTTATTCAAGCTGTATTGAAGGAATAAAAATGGCCAAAGGAGAATTTGTACGTAGATCTTTTTAAGACCAATAATTATCTTTTTTAATCACTTTCTCTGTACCGCGTTATTTGGCTCAAAATTTGAAACTTCGATTTTTTAAAGAAATTCAAAAAGTTGTTATGCCTATCCTATAGGGTGTTCAAAAAGAAACATTTTTCATCTTCAGACTTTTTTTCACTTTTTGAATTTTCATCCAAAATGGCTGGCCAACGAACTTGACCTTCATTTTATAGAACACTAAAAAGAGTATACCAAAGGCAAATCCAATTTGTCAATTCTTTCGAAAGTTATCGTGCTCACAAACTAAACATTTACAGTCAGATATTCGTAAAAAATCTTCACAGGGAAACCTGTGAAGGTGAAATGTGAATCGTAGGTTCTAATGTAAATCTGTTTTTTTTCCTCCATATAAAAAATATAAAATATTTGCATATTTCGATCAGAATTGGTTTATTCGCATTACCTTCAACGTACATTAGTACAAAATAGTAACTGATTAGTAAATATTTGAAAATGTTCTTAGTAAATTTTTGATATTTTTTTTAATTTCATTTTTTAACATCTATCCAGGAGGCGCTAAAGCCGAGGCTTCAAAAAGAAATGCTGTCTCTTGGCGGACAGTTAATCTCAAGATTGGTGAATGTGGAAAATAAAAAAAGAACACGATATCTTCAAAAGAAAGATCTCTTACGAGACTATCTAAGTACACAACACTCTCGAGATAGTCCCCCGTCTCGGTTGGGTCGGGGACTAACGCGAATGAGTTGGAAGTGTTGAATTCAAGCGGTCCCTCCTTATACTCCGCGGACCTCCTTGCCTACTATATATAATAACTAACATTCTCGTTAGTACGGGGGTACTAACGAGAACGGGACAATCGCGAGAGTGTAGTGCAGTTTCGAGAAAAACGCGTTTAAAGTTTTTACTCGCAAGTATTGAGTGCTGGAAGCGCGTGCACACTCATGAATTTCACTTTGTTAGAATTCGAATTTTTAGGGATGATTTTTAAAAGTATAAGGATTGAGAAAATGCACAAAAAATCGATTTCTTTAAATTTAAAAGGTGGTCACCTACCTTAAGTATTAGTGCAAGATAAATTGATTTGTAAAATCATTTATAGAGTAAAGGTGCCTTAAGAGTAAACTCTCTAGATTTTTTATTTAAAAATATTTCTAAAAAATTACAACTACTGATGAAAAAAAATGAGAAACAACTTCTGTTTAAAACATTTTTTTTTTAATTTTCAGGGTGGTCACATGTCAGGAAAGTCAGGGAAACGTCAGGGAAGTCAGGGAAACGGGAGTAGTTGTCAGGGAAAATAAAAATTTACATTTATGCTAACTATGTTATTTCTATCCTATTGTGTATATAGATTTTATAGTTTATTTAACAGATTTTAGAAACTTTCCAAGGATTTCAAAGGATTATAAAGAATTTCCAGGCATTCTTTGAAATTCTTTCAGTTTCTAATGATTTCAAGAGATTTGTATAATATTGAATGATTGAAAAGTTCTGAACGTTCAAATGAACGAATTTTTGTATTGATTGTATTTATAACTATAAAAAGTTTTTAAATATTGATCAATTTACATTGAAAATAATAAAGAATTAAATAAACTTGTAATCCTGATTGTTATTTTTAGTTGGCAGAATATTTCTGTATAAAATATAATTTGAAAAAAATATTTCGTTCATTTGAACGTTCGAAACTCTATTCACGTAATATTGAAAAGATTTAGTTGAATTTTAAAAGTAATTCATGGAATTTTAAGAGATTTTTAAGAAAGTTTAGGGAATTCAAAGAATTTTAAGGAATTTTTGAAAGTTTTTAAATACTATAAAGGTTTTTTTTTAATGTATTTTAAGGAATTTTAAAGTTTTTGTGGAATTATAAAGGATTTTAAGGAATTATAAATATTTTCGTGGAATTTAAAAGCATTTAAAAAGAATTGCAAAAATTTAAAGAAATTTAGATTATTTTAAAGTGATTTTAATGAATTTAAAGAGATTTTAATGTTCTTCAAGGAATTTTAAAAGAATTTAATTTTTGTGTTTTTAAAGATTTTGTCAAATTTT
Source organism: Synergus japonicus (assembly GCA_900474275.1). Lineage (NCBI taxonomy): Eukaryota > Metazoa > Arthropoda > Insecta > Hymenoptera > Cynipidae > Synergus > Synergus japonicus. The sequence continues at coordinate 5,814 of UCOH01009533.1, forward strand.
AGGGAATATTGAAGTTTTCAAAAATTTAATGATTTTGCTTCCTCATAGAGGAAGCCATGTAGTGGTAACAAATTCCAGTTTCCTAAAAAAGATTTTTTTGAACATATTTCAAGGGCAATATATCTAATATGATGATCTGAAAAGATGTCCGAATGTGTGTGTGTGTGTGTGTGTGTGTGTGTGTGTCACGATCCAGCAATTTCTTGAAAACGCGTAGAGATAAATTGATGAAATTTTGCATAGTTATTCCACTATATACCTAGTTGAATTTCTTACAAGGGTTTCACAAAATATTTAATTTAAAAAATGTTATGTACTTTTATAATTTTCGTAAAATTCATTTTTCCACTATAACTCCTCAAATATTGAAAATTTAAAGCTGGTGTAAGGGAAATGAAGATTCCTTTCATCAAGACGAATCGATTGACCTATATGATTAATGCATTTCATTAAAAAATAAGGTTATATGTTTTTAATGTTTTATTTTTTTTATAATACTATCAGATTGAAAAATAAAAAAGAAAAGAAAAAGGAAGAAGGAAAAAAAAAAGGAAAATGTTAATCTAGGAAAAGAAGGAGAAGGGACAATTTGGAGAGTATTTTGTGACAAGGTGATAGGTGGACTTGGAGGGGCAGATGGGGCGGTTGGAGGAGTAGGGGAAGAGGGGTACATTTAAAGAATTAAGGGAGAGGGGGAAGAATGAACAATGCCGGAAGAGGAACAACGTTTTTAAATATTAAAAATTATTATCTAAAATAAAGAAAAAAAAAATAAAGTTAAATATATAAACTTCTTATTGCTTCCTCTATGAGGAAGCAAATCATATTTGCTTACAGGAAGCAAAGTGCTCATTAAATGAGCACAAAAGTTGATATAACTTTACAGCTAGTTTACTTATTTTAAGGGTTTTTAAAATTTTTAGTGGACTTATAAAGGATTTTAAAAAACTTATAAGAATTTAGGAAACTAAAATTTAAAGGGATTACAAGAGATTTGTATAATATTTAAAAGATTCATTGGAATTTGAAAGGACTTCAGGAAGATTTAAAAGGGCATGTAGTATTTACAATAATTTAGTTTCCACAACTTTATATTCGCAATAATAAATATTTTTCTTTAAAACTCGGCTATTTACCTCCGTTTCTTACAGACGGAGGTAAATGGTCTAGTTTTAGCAAAAAATATTTATTATTCAAAGCGTAAAATTGCGGAAACTAAAATGCTCTTATGGTAAAGTATTACATGTCCACGATCTAGACTGGTTCCAAGATGATTGCAAGCTTGTAAATCTTTAAAAATTCGATTAAAAAACAAAGTCCTTCGAAAATCATGTTTTTTTTTTTGTTTCAAACTGTATTTTTCGAACAAAAAAATTTTTTTTCGATAATTTGAGTGATAATACTGGTAAGAGCACACTTCAAACTATAAGTATACATTTTTTTAGATTTTTTTTGCTCGAAATGCAGTAGCTGTGAGCGCGGGAAGAGAGGTGTACAAAATGTGTCCGGCTCGACGTTGATGGGTTAAAATGATTTTAAAGATATGAAATATTCCTCGTGCAATTAAAACAAATTTTAAAAAGTATTTTTTATTTTTTAAAGATTTTGTGAGGTTTTTGTTTTCAAGAATTTTTATTTCGAGATTTTAATGTATTTTAGGGATTCGTAAAAGATTTTGCGAAACTATAACGGATTTGATGGAATTTTAATAGATTTTAAAGAATTTATGATATTTTATAGGATTTAAAAAATTATAGTGAAATTTAAAGGAATTGAAAGATGTTTCTAGGAATTTCTAAAGATTTCAGTGAATTTTAAGCGATTTCAATAAGTTTTCAACAATTTTAAGAGGTTTTGACGCATTGTAAGAGATATTAAAGTTCCTTGTGGAATTTTGAAATATTTCAAGAGATTTTCAAAAGATTTTGTGGAAATTTTAAGAGATTTTTAGGAATTTTAAGGATACTAGAACATCACACCGCGCTTCGCGAGCCTTTATAATTACTTCACGTTACGCACTTGTGATGATCTCACGTGACCATCTCTCAACCAATCAGATCACGAATAAACTGAGGACACTCGACAGGTCATCTATTTTTTAAGAAAGGATGAAATGATTTTGAGGACTTATGAAATTTTAAGGGTTTTCATGAAATATTAATGAAGGGATTTCATCGAATTTTAAGATGTTTCTAAGAATTTTAAGACATTTCTGTTGAGGATGCACGGATCAATACTGCAAGGAATGACGAATGGGTTTGTTTATTAATCAAAGATACTTATAAAAAGTACCTGACAGTAGAACTGACAGAGAACAACTGAATAGGTTATAGAGGGTGATGTCTTGGTCCAGATAGTCCTTTTGTAAAAACATCAGCCATCAACTCCTTTGATGGTAGATACTGTAGTATAATCAAACCACGTTTCAGTGCTTCCCTGATAAAATGATGACGGATGTCAATGTGCATGGTAGACTGGCTTCTTTGCGAGTCTTTGGGCTCTTTGATTGTCATTATACACTTTAATGACAGCTTGACAGCTCTCCTAGTCCGTCTTCCTTTAAGAATCTGTTCAAGTACAGTCCCTCTTTTGTAGTTTCAGAAAGCCCAATGTATTCGGCCTCTGTTGTTGACAACGCTACAGTGCGTTGTTTCTTAGCTTCAAAGGTTACAAGGATGAAAACATATCCGGTGTATGATCTTCTGTCTTGGGTGCATGCTGCCCAGTCAGCATCCACAAAACCTTCTAGTTGATTACAATTCTTTTCATATGTAATACCTAGATTAGTGGTTCCACGTAGGTAACGTAGAATCCTCTTTGCTGCGATCCAATGCTGTGTCCCATAACAGCTGTTGAATTTACTGAGAAAACTTACCGAGAAGGCTATGTCCGCTCGTGTTGCAACGGCCAAATACATCAAACTTCCAATTATTTCTCGGAAAGGGTAGTCTTCCTCGTTTTCTTCAATTGAATTCTTTTTGTCTTTTTCTTTAAATTTCATATTTGGATCCATCGGTGTTGCAGCAGGTTTTGAATTCTCCATTCCGAATCTTCTTGGTATATCTTCGACGTATTCACCTTGTGAGATTTTCTTGCTTGAATTCCATGCCAAAGCAAGACTTTACTTTCCCGAGATTAGTCATTCCGATACGTAGTTTTAAATCTTTTTTAAATTCAGAGATCCATTTTGAATCATTGAAAATGATAAACATATCATCGACATATACTGCGATAATGAGCAATTTATTTTCTTCTTTTCGGATGCAGACACACATGTCTGTAGTTTAGGGTTGTAGTCCAAGGTATTTTAATTCCTTTTTGAGCCGCTTATGCTATTGACGACCAGCCTGTTTTAGCCCATAAAGAGGTCTTTTTACAAAACAAACAGACTTTATTTCCTTCCTGGAGATCTGATAGCATTTTTGACGCTGATTCTTTTTCATGAGATCTTCCGTTTTATAATGTTTCCTTTATTGCACTGAAAAAAATTTGGTAGAGATACTGTACTACCTCTAGTTCTCGTGCCTCACCACAATAAAGGGCGCCGTTTTAGGTTAGCAGCTATACTTTTTTATTGGAGAAACTCTCTCCCTCTGCCGGAAAGAGCGCTGTATTCCTTCCAGTACCTTCCAGTCAACTGCTCTATCAAAAAGGAGCACTGCTGTCCCACAGTGGGAACGCAGCGTGCCCAAATGTAAGTGGCGCAACTCTTCTCGCATTTAATGCAACATCTCTACCACATGGGACAGCAACTGTACCGAAAAGTTCAGGCACCTCCATGTATACTTCTTCTTCGATTTCACCGTTCAGAAATGCGGTGGTTATATCAAGTTGGTAGAAGATCATGTCGTTTTGCACAGTAAGAGCCATCAAAAGTCTTACCGAGCTTAATCGAACTCTCGTTGAACTCAAGGCCAGGACGTTGCAAGTACCCCTTTGACACTAATCGAGCCTTCTTCCTTTCTAGAATTCTTTCGGCGTTATACTTATTTCCGAGTATGAGTCTGCAGCCTATAACATTTCGCCCTTTGAAGCGATCTGCTAACATCCAGGTTCTATTCTTTATGAGAGCTTCGAATTCATTTGGAATTGCACTCTTTCATTCTTTGGCTTCATTTCCTGCGAGTGCTTCCTTCAAAGAGACTTCTGCTATAATGGCACATTCAGAATGTTCTTTGAAAGCTACGTTGCACAAGTTGTACATTTTAGCAGGTCTTCCTCGGTTTCCTGTTCTTTGGATTCGAGGACGTCCAGGTAATCTTCTCCTTCCAGGTTCTTCGTCTTCAATATCAGGATGAGGATTTTCGTTTTCGCTGTCAGGATGGGGATCTTCGTTTTCGCTATCAGGATGATGATCTTCGAATTGCACTTCGTTGACTTCGTTTTCTGGTATTTGTTGAATTTTTGAGAATCTATTTCAACCCAAGTTCTCTTTTCTTCTGTTGAATCTTCTTCTGGGATAAAATCTTCGTACTTCTGTGATGACAGGAATTCACTTAAGAAAGTGACGTCTCTACTTTTCCTTCGTTGATCAACCAGACGCTATATCCTTTTGATTCTTCAGGGTATCCTAAAAACAGGCATTCATGAATGTGCACGTGTTCTTTGAGCAAATTTGTTTTTTCCAGGTGTCTTATTCAAACAATGCCCTTTGCTTCCAAAAGTCTATAGGTGTAAAAGATTTGGAGGCTTTCCATACCATCGTTCGTATGATATTTTACCATTGAGATTTCTTGAAGGATATAATTCGATATAATTTGCTGTTGCAACAGCCTCTGCTCAAAAGGATTTAAGGAGATTTAATTCCATCAATAAACATCTTGCCATCTCCACTAATGTGCGGTTTTTACGCTCCGCGATTCCGTTTTGCTGATGCGTGCGAACAACAATAAGTCTTTGAGTGATGCTATTTCTTTCCAAGTACGAGTTGAACTCATTATTCAGATATTCTTTTCCGTTATCTGATTGGAGACACTTTATCCTTTTTCCGGTTTGGTTTTCTACGAAGTTCTGGTAGCTTTTAAAAGCTTCTAAAGCTTCGTCCTTTGTTTTCAAGAATTTTATCGTACACATTCTAGAAGAGTCATCAACAAAGGTCATCACATATTTTGCACCACCTTTTGATTGTGTGCACATCGGACCACACAAGTTTGAGTGCACGATTTCTAATTTACGAGATGAACACTTTGGAAAAGGTTTTTGCAAAAACTTTCCCATAATACACGTTTCACCAACAGAACCATCTTCCCCTTCATCAAAATTTATCTTAAGATCTGTCAACAGCTTTTTCAGATCTTTAAAATTTAGATGACCTAGTCGTTTGTGCAATAACTCCAACTTTGTTAAGTTTTGTCCTTCAAATGAAGCCTTCGCGTTTTCTATATTTTCTCGAATGTAATAATAATATCCATCGACTTTTTCAGCGAATAATTTTTCACATCCTTTTTCATCTCGAATGACAGCTGAATTTTTGTTAAAGGTTACTTCATAACCTTTGTCGGTAATCTTGCTTACAGAAATTAAATCCGTTCTCAGGTCGGGAACACAAAATGTATTTTTTAAATTTAATACTCTTTCACTGTTTCCATCACTGATCAACAACTTCACTGTTCCTTTAGATTTGACGACAGTGGTTGCACTACATGCTAAGTTTAATTGCAAACTATCAAACTGATGACTAGTTACAAACTTGTTTTCATCACTGTGCATGTATGATGTACAACCACTCTCGAGACAACATTTTCCTTCAGGGTAGGGATTTTCTGTCTTTGATGCTGATTCATTGCTGGCAGTAGCAAGAAATCCTATTTCCTCGACTTTCTTGACCTTTTCTAACAAATTTCCAATTTTTGCCGTACATTCGGCATTTTTGTGTCCAATTTTTCCGCATCGGTGACACTTAAATGAAAAGTAATTTCTGTCCTGATTCGAATCTGGCTTCTTCCCCTTCTTCCTGAATTCTTTAAAGTTGCTGTTGCCATTTTCAACCATCATAGCGCTGGAATTGGGAGTGACTTCACTGTGTTTTGATTTTCTGGCATCATATTCTTCGATTATTTTAATTTTCAGGGATTCTGGCGAAGGGAGATCATCTCGCGATTCTATAGCACATCGAAAATGTTCGTAACTGGTTGGCAAGCTATATAACAACATAATTGTTAATAAATCTTCCTTGATGTCCACTTCCATCTCGTGAAGCTTGTCCACAGCGTCTAGAAATTCTCGAATTCTATGCAACGTTGTCCAAATTTCGTTGGCTGTGTTGCACCGTTTTATTTGTTTTAGCTCAGACGGAGTGAGCCTTTCTATCCGCGACATCCCAGGCCTGTGCTGCTGTTTCGGATGCCACATTTCTTTCAATTACTGTTGGTCTCACTTTTTCTCCACTAACATATTCCCATGCGTCATTTTTTACAGAAAGGGCTTTTACTTGGAGTTCCCACGTATCAAAGTTCTCCTTGCCCAATGCTTCGATGCGTGTTAAGTGCGAGGAATTCATTTTTTAAAGTTACCGAAAACCATGCTTCCTCTCAAACACAATTCACTTCGGCCTTGCGCCTCTTTTTTTTTTATTTAAATCACAATTTACGCTGATCTGGACCCATAACCTGTTGAGGATGCACGGATCAATACTGCAAGGAATGACGAATGGGATTGTTTATTAATCAAAGGTTTTGATAAAAAGTACCTGTCAGTAGAACTGACAGAGAACAACTGAACAGGTTATAGAGGGTGCTACAAAAATATTTTTAATGCAGAGTCGTATCGACTAAAATAGCCTCGCAGGGCCTCACATAGGGGTGCAGCTTGAAATAAGAACATAGTTCCAACAATTTCCAAGGTTAACAAAAATTTGAGCAATTTTTAGGAATTTCAAATGGAGTGAAGTAATTTTAAATTTCAAAAGATTTAAAGTGGTACTATACGAATTTTTTGCCAAAATTCAGTAGTATTTTTACTGAAAATTTCTTCGCATTTTGATACTTTTATATGTCAGGGAAATTTGTCTGAAAGTCAAGGAAATGTCAGGGAAATGGAAAAATTGAATCTTGTGGCCACCCTGATTTTGCATATTGAAATGATATGTCGCTTTTAAATTTTGAAAAAAAATCACTATCACTACTGTCTCTCTCACTCTCATGGTTTTGCGCAAAAACACAACGCATTCCGGATTCATTGGATGCCACCCTTAAAAGAAAAGAATTCACCTTTTAATTAGTGTATAGATAATGTTGGTTTAATTCTTAGAATTAATTGTATATCAAAAAGTAATCGTTATATTCTAAGAACACTATGTGTGTGTTCATTTTTTTCCTTCAATACAACTTGAATCAGAGAGAAACTAAGAGTAAACAAGATTTTCGTATTCCTCGATGCTTAAAAATATTAGTTTTATTTTTATTCTAGGTATTCATTGTAGTATCGAAATTTTAAAATCTTCATAGATTTTAAAACCAGATTAAACTGAATATATATATATATATATATATATATATATAT
>UCOH01009540.1:0-19434 GCA_900474275.1 Synergus japonicus
TTTCACCACGACTTCGACGTTCATCTTCGGCATCGCAGTACTTCAGCATCTAGATCTTCAGTGTAAATCGGTAGATATAGGAAAGAAGACCCTTGCACGCTATTCCAAGCTGAGGATCTTCTTTCAGTAACTTTTTGTTACCCCTATCCTTTAACTTGTTGAAGGGTAGTTTTCTCGAGGGGTATCAATGTACGCTTTTCCAAGCTGTTGATACACCTCCTTCGTTTTGCATTTATTTTGCCCGCAATTTTTCTTTTGGTTTAATCAAATCCTTGTGTACGCTGCACCAAGCTGCGGGGATTTGATTAAAATTCTTTCGTTTCGCGGTTAAAAATCAAATCCTTATGTACGCTGCACCAAGCTGTGAGGATTTGATTCAGTTCGATATTTTTCACGGTTAAATTCAAATCCTTGTGTACGCTGTACCAAGCTGCGGGGATTTGAACCAGTTCGACTTTTTTCGCGGTTAAATTTCGATTCTCTGTGCACGCTGTACCAAGCTGCGGAGAATCGAAGGGGTTGAATCGTACACAAAACTCACGGTTCGTAAAGGATTCCAAGGAATTTCGAGGGGTAGAATCTCGGCGCGCGCAAAGGCCCAACTCAAGAAGGGTTCCGGTTTCATAGTAATTCTATCGCGGCGTGATCACACCCATCGAGGGTTCCGATTTTGAAACGCGTAATACTTTGCAAGCGTGAATAGTTAGTTGCGAATACCTCGAGAAAGGGTACTAGCTTGTCAAAATTCTGAGCCTATTTGAATTGTTTTAATAAAGGTTTTGAACCACTCTTTGTACTTAGCGATCTCAGAAAGGGAGTCGAGGGTAATTTGAGGGATCCGATCTCAATTTCTAATTGTTATAAATTTATAAGGGATGTTTTGGCATTGCTCGGTTTGTGAGTTTATTATTTGATTTATATCGCGTCTCATTTGATTTTGAAAACATAGGATTATATCGAGTCTATTTCCACATCCGTTCCGTGCTAAAGCATCTCGAATTTGCTGTTTTTTATTAATTGAATAAATTTTGTTACTTTATCGAAATCTCTACGTGTTTGCTCGCCTCTCTCAGGAACCTTTCCCACTTCCTTTGATTCTAGCCTATGAGAGGGCATAAGGTCTTATTTTCAGGCTTAGCAATTAGGCATTTATTTTGCAGTAATAGCATTTAATTTATAATTAGTATAAAAGACCGTAGAATCGTTACAAGATCCAGAATCAGCACCCTCAAAAACTGTATACATATAAGCGTGGCGTCCCATGGTTCCGGAATGCGTTGCATAAAATCATGAGAGTGAATGAGACGCACTAATACGACTATCTCTCTCACTCTCATGGTTTTGCGCTAAAACGCAACGTATTCCAGATCCATGGAACGCTCTAGAGATATTGCAAGATCATACTTCCACACACAAACACATTGAAAATTTTCCAGAACATCTCATCAGGTATATTCCTCTTAAAATAAGTTCAAAATAATATATTGTGCAATAAGTACGGAAAGTAGGCAGTTTCAAAAGAGTTTGAAGTTTACTGTACGAGCCAGAGGCGAATCTAAGGCGGGCCGAAAACGAGCCGTAGATAAGCATATGGCAAGTACAACAAACTTCACAAGAGTTATGACTACCTACTTTCCGCACCTGTTTCACACAATACTTTTTATAAAAAATGCATGGAATGATCGATTTGAAAAAGAATAAAAACAAAAAAAAATTTTGACACCTAAACCCAGCGGAATACGTTACTATACTGGATTCTGACTCTTCTGGAAAGTAATTTTGGATCAAAGTGTGCATGTGTGGCACCCACAAAAAGTAGATCTTGCTCAAAGTACGCATGCGCAACAGTTACAAAAATATCTTTTTTTGGAAACTGGATTTTGTTAAAACTATAAAACATTCTCTATGAGGAGGCAAAAAGAATAATTATCGATCCAGGTAGTAACGTAGATTATATTTCGGCTACATTTATCATTACTTATAAATGCGAGTTTATCAACTGAAAATTATTACCCCAGGCAAGTTTAATATTGCACCAATTATAAAATTACTTTAGTATTGCACAATAAAATACTTACTTATGAATTTGGTCCCTCTGTTGTTCAATACTGTCAATTTGTATAATTGTAAAAAGTTGTTGTTCTCCGTCTCTCCCAAAAACGCCACCAGGAATTTTACGCAAAAATTTTTTAAGAACACTAGCTATTGTATACACGCTGAAATTATCCATGTTGACAAGCCTCCCAGTCTGTAAAAAGTGGATAAGCTTCTTCATGTTTCCTTGATGACCTGGAGCACGAAATACGTCCTTTCTCAAAGGTGCTTCCTTGTTCAGTTTTAAAATTAATACCTAAACATTGATAATGAACAGAATAGCATTTTAAACTAACATGAATCGAAAACATTGAAATATAAATATATCAAAAAATAAAAGTACATGTTTACCAGTAACGGTCCTGGAATGTCGTTTTTACAGACTTCATCGAGAGACACTCCAAATTTTACTCTGCAAATATAAAAAATTATCAAATGACAATGCGTGTACGAGGATTTCGTTTCATTAAAATTATCGCACCGAAGCGTATAATCACAAAATATTAAATTAGTTGAATTAATTTGAAATCATTCAGGTTGAATAGATTGTTCTCGATATAGAAACAACTGCAGATGAAGTATGTAGTTTTTTAAGGGATTTTAGACGATATTTATTTCACTCATTTCATACAAACAAATGTTATTTTTTTTTTTTTTCAAAGTTACTTCAACTTTAAGTAATGCATTCTCACTACAGCCCTAACGATCAATATTTTATTAACAACTTGTCTGTGGTTATGCTTCGGTGCAATGTTGACTTTGATGCAAATAAAATATCTAAATTCGAATACATTGTACATTTGGATAAAAAAAAAGACAATTAAAACGCTTAAAAATTTAGAAGCATCATCATCAATTAGGATTATCGGTCCTTGGCAATTTACCATAAAAAGTAAAGTCAGACAGTAATTGAAGTCTCGTGGCACTGACTATTGCCCGAAGCAATACACGCCTTTACGTGTTATCAATTTCTCTTAAATTAAAGTTCCGTGTGTGCTTAATAATTTCCGAATTAACACGTATTTTCTTATAAATGAAAGTAACTACTCCAGTCGGAGAATTTGTGCCTTAATTAATATCACTCACTGAATTCGAACTAATGGTCTGTTAAGAGTGTTGGAGCGCCGGAACAGAAAATTAAAAAAAAAAACACGAAAAATGGTGAAATCTATGGAATCACTCAAATTCCCCAACTCACTTCGATAATTAGATGGCAAAATTGCAAAGATGCACTGTATGACGGGTTCTTTCACCGAGTTGGGTTTCTCGATGGAAGGAGAGGGGTTTGGTGTCTCTTTTTGAGCAAAAATCGATAGTTTTGTTTAAAAAGGAGAGTTGAGATATGAGCAAAAAGAAGGGTGCAGACAATATTTTAGAGAGAGTAGGCATTACTTACAGATATAAAAATCCCTTTTTTTCCTTTGGCTCGAACATTTCAAGTCCACGTCATAGATTTGTTTCTTTCCACAGATTTTGACAGTTTTTGACAGTTTGTTGACAGTTTTTACTGTCAGATTCCATCGCCCTTAAGAGTTATTCGAGCTTAAAGTTTAATTATTATGCAATTATTAATATTATCAAGTATAATTATTAAGTAAATACTTATTTCGTAAAATATATCAAATTTGCAATATGGAAAATATGAAAATGGATTAAGGCTAATTATCCAAATGGTATCATATTTCACCTGTGCTTTCATTTTTTTATCTTGAATATCAGAAAAATATTTGTTTTATTAATTGAAAAATCACACATATTAATCTCAATTTCAAGAATAACATTGTATTTCCTGTTTTTGATCATAAATAAAAATATTATATATTTTATAAAATAAGTATTTACTTAATAATTATACTTGACAATATTAATAATTATATAATAATTAAACTTTGAGCTCGAATAACTCTTAAGCCAATAGATTTAGCGAAAAATCATAAGAGACCTTTTTTGTAGAACGTCAAATTACCAATAAAATATGAAGCGAATTATTGCTTTTGATTAATTTTTCGCTGAGTTATAAAATTCTAAAAAACAAATGGAATTTTTCCCATGTTATTTCTATAAGAAACTTAGGTTGCAGTGCGGACTATCTTAAAATTAATATTAAGAGCTCAAACTTTCAGAGAATTTTTTCTTATCTATTTGGAAGCATTTGAGCCCCTGGGAACAAAGAAATTCGAAAATATCCCTATATATACAATATATGTATGTAGCTACTATTACAACTTTCACCAGCACATACCTGTAGAGGCGCTGTAAGCCGTCCTATTTTAATGGCTCAAGTCCTAGTTTTTTAAAATTCATATCTTTAATAATCTGATTTTCTTCGAAGCATTAGTGAAAATATAATTAGGACATGAAACAAAAAGTTTATTTAACATACTGAAAATTGTTATATTGTATCAGTTTTTAAAATTTACATATTTAAAAACTGTGGTTTAGTACCAAAAAGATTTTCATTATTCTATAAAATTCAAATTAATAAATTATAAAAATATTATTTTTAGAATTAAATAAATTTGTCAATTCCTCTAATTGGTATTTATTTTTTCGGCAATTTTGGTTAGTTTCAGGATTCAGAAAAAGTAAAATTTTTAATTGGAGTACAATATGAAAATAAACTTAAAAAATTAAAAAAATTAAAAATAAAATAAAAATTGTATAAAAAAAAAATATAAAAAAAAATAAAATAAAAAAAAAATTAAAAAAATTGTATATCGGAGGTCGAGTACCCTCGATCGGATGGGATTAAAATAGCTCGAGCGAGCACTTTGACGTTTCCACTCAGGATCGAATGTATGTAGACTTTAAGATTCGCTAATTCCTATACTACGCGGGCTACGCAGTACGGCGTTGACTTCAAGGTCACTTCGGAATGCCCTTGATCGGGAGATGAGTGTACATATTTAGAAACATCAATCAATCAAATGAAGTCCGATTTTGGATAGAATAATTTTTTAACTCAACGAATTTTAGTTTTCTGAATTATTTAAATTAGAAAACTTTTATAGCAAATTAATATATAAATATTTTTAATAATTACTTTATTAATAACAATTTTAGATTTAAATATTATATAACCAATGAAATGGAGTCGAAATTTCGATACAGTGTAATAATTTTAAGGGCGTTGAACCCAAGTGTTAAGGTCAAAATTCAATTCTCTATTTTACTCAACAAAAATTATAAATAAATATTTTTTCACTCTGTGGGACTAATTGTGGAAAAATTGTGGGACTAATAAAAAATACAAAAAAATACCGAATTATAAAAAATATTGATTGAAAAACATCTTTTTTCAAATATAATACTGCGTACAGAGCGAAACAAATATTTAATTTATATACTTTTAGCATAAAACTATGAATTCAAAATCTAACTTCAAAATTGAATATTTTCATTTTACTTAAAAAATACTATTTATATATTTTCTCGCTCTGTACGCATAATTCTAGTTAAAAATTGATTAATTCTACAGAGGGAAAAAATTCCAAATTTTATATTCGTTGAGGAAAATGAAGAAATTGAACTTTTAGATTAGAACTTGGCTCCAACGCCCTTAATTATGAATTAAACGATTTTATAAAGCTTAAAATTTTCATTTTCGGAAATTAAAAAATTTGTACACTTGTAGTTAATTCATTGGAATATTGAAATTGATTTTTGAGTTTCATTGAATAAAATTTCAAAATTCACTAAAAAATTATTTTTAAGCCATTATTATTACTATATTGGCTATATTATTACTATATTATTTAAGAACATACTTTTTGACATTAAACATATATTTTCAAAAAGAAAAAGATCATTAAATAGTTAAATTTTGCTTAAAATTAAAAATAGTCTGTAAATTTAAATATATTAACAATTTTCTGCTATTTCGTATTTCATAATTTTTAATTCTGAAGTTTCGTATAATTATACGTAAAATTCCGAAAAAATTGTCGAGTTAGATATAACTTTCAACATTACAATATTTCGAAGTGAAAAATTGATGCATTTTTATAATATGAGTTGCCAAAATTGAATATTTTAAAAAAATTGTTTAGATTCGATATATTTTTTCGTTATTTTTGATTAATCTCAAAATGCCTAATTTTGAAAGGTTTAATCTATCGGATTAAAAAGATTGACAGAAAAAATTGTTGGACTAATAAAAAATACAAAAAAGTACCGAATTATAAAAAATATTGATTGAAAAACATTCAGAAAATATAAATTATAATTATAATTATAGAAAATTAATTATTTTTTTTTAATTTTAGTTATTTACATTTTTTCAATCGTTGTTTTTTATAAGTCGCATTTAATTATTGCCAAAGTTCTACCGCTTTCGGATTCATATCTATAGTTTGCAGACTTTGTAGAGTCCGCGAGCGAGCCTTTTGAGTTTTGGTTCGCTAAGCTCTTAGCAAAGATCATATTCAATGACTCACATTCACATCAGATTTGACGCAGTTTCCATGGAAACAATGAAAAGATAGAGGGCAGCACCTCGATATAGGCTAAAATGCAAATATCCCCACCTAAAATCGTCCCCACTTTTGGCCTATACCGCATCTAGGTACTTATATCTTTGGTGCACGTCAAGTCCGACGAAGTATATTCAAGGGCGGATTAAAGATTTACGGGGCCCGGGGTTATAATGACTAAGGAGCCCCCATAAGGTCATGTTTTACGGCGACGTTATAATATTTTTTTTCGAAGTCACACACGGTCAAAACGCAACATAATATTTTTTTATTCGAGGTCGCGGGGCCCCTTGGATGTAGGGGCCTGGGGCTATAGCCCCAGCTAGCCCTCCCCCTTGAGTACATTGGAGGTTCCGCCGGTAAGTAATTGTGCTGCCATATCGACGATTGCCGGGTATTTCAAATATCAATTAAAGGGGTCGTCTCATGTGATGGGTCAAAAAGATTGATTTTTTTTGCATAAATCGCTTCATAAACACATCTAAAATGTGTATGTGAAACGAGTTTTGGCAATTCGAGTTCGTTAAGAAGTGGAAAAAATTTTTATTTCATTCATACCTAAACTTTTTTTTTCATACCCAAACTTTTTTTTTGTACAAATCGTTTCCTAAACATATCTAGAATGTGTGTGTAAAAGGATATTTAGAAATTCGGATTACAAAAGATCTTTAATTCATTCATACTCAAATTTCCATCGCGTTTTTCGCAAAACGTCATTTTTCGCAACGGTTAACACGATATCTCAAAAACTAATTGACCGATTAGACACAAATTTTTATAGTATACTCAGGAAATCTATAGTTTTAGCGTGAACCAGAATCATTGTTTAAATAAGGATAAGATATTAGGCAAAGGAAATCACACTTTAAATTGTCAAATAAATTTTTCCAGTGTTTATTTTAACTAATCGTTACTACATTAAATTAACTCATTATATGTAAATGAGAGAGGAAAATTTACAAACGTATTTACAAAGGTAAATTTAAAAAGGTATTTAGAAAGGTAAATTACAGACATTTTTTCATAAGAAAAATATTCTGCTGGTAATAAAGTGCAATAACATGGACACCAATTTTTGTATCCATATTTAATTAATAGGAATTAAGATCTGGCAGAGAAAAATGTATTCATCATCGTTTATCGCAATGTGAACGCACGGAGTTATGAGACTTCAATTTTCTATCCATGATGAGTTTACATTGTCAGTAGAAGCAAAGTATCTTATTTCAGAAAACTGAAAAGATTTCTGAGCCATCGACGTACAAGTATAAGTATAGAGTTTCTTTACGCTTAACGAAAAATGTGTATTTTTCTTTAATATAATTAAACTGTATTATAAGCTAATTCGCCGACATACTTGATGATCAATATCTTTTGAATGAATTCCCTTTAAAAATATCCCGTTCCCTGCGTCAAACGCAAATGCTATTTCAATAATAAGGAATGACTATATGTTAATAACTACTGATATTATAATAATTTTATAAACAAATTATAAGTTTTTTTCATGGTTAGAACGACTAAAAGATTACGTGATAATGGCTTATTTTAAATAATCTGTGTCAAACATATTTTACGTCCATTAGATAAGAAAAGTAACAAATTTCAATGAAAAACTGAAAAAAGTTCATATTGTTTATAACAATAGTAATTGTTAGTATATGGTCATTGTTTGTTACGAGCATTATTCTCATGAGATATTTTAGCATTTGCAACCAACCAAAAATTTGTTGTGCCATTGAGAATCTCATCCATGTATTTGTTTATATAATTGGTTTATAACAATTAGCTTCAAACTTGCATTAATTATATGGGGCATTATTTCTCAAGTGTACCACCCTCAGAATTCGACTTTGTCTGATCGAACTCAAACTTGGGTAAAGTGTAGTCCTACCAGGTACAGTCGACTCCCGTATATTGAACATTAGCTTGGATCGAAAAACTCAAAAATTAAACACTTCATAGAACACGCCCCTTGTGCATGGCAAAAGAATATTGCAGTAATGTATACTCGAAATGAGCATAAAAGGGGATAGCAATCGTTTTGAAAAATGTTTACACTATGATTTTATAGGAAATGAATATGTTGATACAAAACCTTTTATATAAATTTGGCTAAATATAGACTGAAGTTCAATTTTGAAAATGAGAAAGAGAAGTCGAGGTACAATAATTTTATTTTTTAGAAAAAACATATATTATTTAACTATTAACGTAATTTTATTTATAAATCATATAAAATATGAACTTATAATAATACAATCCTTATTTTTCAATCGCTAACAGTCTGACAAATATTAAACACTATATCTTGAGTGAGATTATGTATTTGCTGTAAAGCCAGTAAATGTTCAGAAGCACACTCCTGTCGTTTTTCGAACCAACTTTTAAACTTTATAAACCCCTTTAGGGCTGATTCAGCTTCTGTTTTAATATTTTCATCCATTTGTTCATCTTCATCACTGGCTTCGATTTCCAGCTGGTCCTCCATTTCGTTTTCAACGGCCATCAAATTTTCCGGGTCAATCGAACAGCCTTCAATCTGAGCATCTTTAATTCTCTTAAGAATTTTTGTCATGCTTAACTGATTCCAACAAGGTTCATTTGCATCTTCCTCAAGCCACGCAGACACTTGTTGAGACGTAATGCTCTCAAAACCTATACAAAATTTGAAGAAAATCATCCTGTGATATATTATCAGGTTTTCTCAACTGAATGTCACAGCCAGGTAACGGTTTCCTCCAAGCACGGCAAATATTCATTTCCGTTATTTGCGCCCAGGCATTTTCTATTTGTATGCAACAAGTTTTCATACTCCTTGTTTTCATGAAATTCAAGAGGCTTTTCTCATTTTCTTAAATAAGCATTTCTTGAAGAATTCCTCTTCGATAAAGCTTTTTCATTTTTTCTATAACTCCTTGGTCCATTGGTTAGATCAAAGAAGTCACGTTTGGAGGAAGAAATTGCACACTGCATATATCATCAATTGAATTTAGTTCCTCTTCAGATAAATCACACTTAGTATTATCTAAAATCAGGAGAACTTTGTACGATAGTCCTTTTTGTGCCTGATAATTTCGAACAGAAGACAAGAATACGTCAGTATACCATTTTTAAACAGTTCGCCAGTCATCTCAGCATTTCTTTGCCCTTCGTACGTAACTGGCAATATGATGGCAATATTATAAATATGTTATATGATGATGTTTCTCCAAAGTAATCCTGTTTCATCTGCATTATAAATTGGTTATAATTGTAAATTTTGCAATCTTATTATTAAAACGAGTTTGTCAACAAATTCGACTCTACCCTCGAAGTCAGCAGATAATTTCTCTTATAACGGTGTAAGATGCCGCTACGCCTATATAGAGGCAACCACCGACGAGGAAAGATCGCCTGAGCATGGGCTACCAAGGCTGCAATTGCCGGCAAGCTAGGGAGCGATCAAATATCGATCGGGGAATGATTCGGCTGAGTCGCGCTGGGCTCGCAGAACCCCCTCTTTTCACAAACAACTTAAATTCGCAAGGGATTAAAAGACGAGCGTTCGATCCCATCCGTCACTTGTTCTCGAGTCAGTCTTAAGCTTACGCTGGACATCGTCCTAGCGCTTTTTAGCAATAGGCAGGTTCCTGAGATTTCCACGGACCATTCGCCATCGGACGTCACCAGAGGCCACTACGAGAGCCAAGCAGAGTACTTGGAATCATCTTCTGAGCCAAGCAGCCTATCCAGGATCTTCTCTGCGTTTTCCACTTCGGCGCTTCAAAGCAGCTACTAGGTAGTATAACACCTGGGAAACTTCGTACGCTGTCCCAGGCTGGGGTTTCCTAGGCTCTTTCCGCCATATTCTCGCTGTAACGTGACCATATTTGTCAAGTTCCTTCGTACGTTGTACTAGGCTGTGGGTACTTGATAAATTCTACGAGTCCGTCTTAACAGCCGCCATTTTTGTCAAGCTCCTTCGTACGCTGCACCAGGCTGGGGGAATTTAGCAGGGTGGAGAAAGACGGTTGTTATACGGAGGGGCTACTTACCGGGAACTTTCGCTACGTACATAACTTCACGGTGTGACGTCATAGCGCGACTAACAAGACTGACTTACATTTGTGTGGTATGGGAAATTACCAAAGCTAGGGACAAATTCAAAGTATCACTGTTAGTTTCGTTGCGGATCGGAGGTTTAGATTAATTTTCACACGGTTCGTGATAATTGGAGTTCGTTTGCGCGAATAGCGGTATTTATTTAATTTAAAGTTGCGTTTCTCTCTTCTGTAAGGGCAACAGTTGCGCATGACTGAACAGATAGGATTTTGTAGAGTATAAAGGTTTTCTAACCATTTTCAATGTACGCTCAGTCAGGGCCAGGAGAGCCATTATTCCCAACAGACTTAGTATTGTATCGAGTCTTTCCGCAGCCGTGGACTTATATTATTTCATTCTTTGGTTGAATAAACTTTGTTACTTATTATTGAATCGATTGTGTAATTACTTGCCTCCCTCAGGAACCGTCCCACTCCCATGATTCTAGTCTATGAGAGGGCATAAGGTCTACGATAAGAAATCCACTCAGATCTACAAGGACCAGCCAATAGAACAAGTATTGAAGTAAAACGGATTTGATATCTTTAAATCGAGTGAGCAATCCATCGCTGGCTTTGATGACAGAATTACACTTTATAGTGTCATTTATCAACAAAGCTTTTTCTTTCAGCACATTACCTGAAATTGGTTGCCCAGCTGCTTTTTTTTTTTTGTTTAAACCATTCGTAAAGAATGTCTTCAATAAGAAAATTATTCAAAACTCGGGTTTTCTTTTTCTTTTTAATACCTGGCATCTTGTCATATTTTTCAAATTTTGTATCCAACGTTTTTTCAAAATCTCGACTTCGGAGAATCGTTGACCGAGAAACATTATATTGCCTGGCAATTTTCGAAATGATAGATTTTACACCTTTCTCTATTAGACTTTAAAAGTCCTATGATTTCTTGCCGTGAACAGAAATTAAGCCACTTATAACCCTTTCTTTTTAATGCCATTTCAGACATTTCTGAAAATATACATTTAATATTTAATAATAAATGAAAATTTTATAATTATGATGATTTATATATATAATTATTATATATAACTCTATTATAATTCTGAATATTATTTAATTTAATTTAAATTCAATTTATAACTAAATAATTAAAGTGCGTGAATTGCCTTTTAAATATAAATTACACATTTATAAAAAAATACATTATTTAAATGACGGTTGGAGTTCAAATTATTCAAATTAATTCATAAATTTCAAATTATTATTTCATCAAAATTAAATTAATCATTAATGAATCAATTAATCAATTTGCGGTTAAGAGTTACTTCTTTTCTAGAATGTCATACATAGTATGCATTATATAATATAATAATATTAGACACATTATTATTCAACTATATAATTTTAAAAAATCAAATTCACTTACCTACTTAAGACAATCAGCTGGAGCAATTCAAATTTAAATTTCACTTTATGTATATTTCACTTTATTTTGATATTCAATTGAGAATATACATGAAGTAGATACATCACTGATAATTGGTGCGCGCGCTTCCAAAACAAAAAGACGAAGTGTTCAAAATTTGAAAGAGACCCGTAGTGGGGGGTGTATAAAAATATGAACTGTTCTATGTGGGCGATTGTTTAATATACGGGAGTCGACTGTACAACTTTACAGGAAAAAGATTTTTTAGATTATATAAAAATTTACCGAGATAGGGGAGGGGGAATTTTTCGAATTTTTTCGATTTTGTGCGGTTTCATACTATTTCAAAGGTATTAAGCTCCTTTCCTATGGAATATACAAAATTTTGTCCCACATGTTTTTGATAGCTTTTTTCCTGGTTTATCGAATGTTTATAACCATTTTTTAAAAAATTGAGAATTTAACCGATTATTGAAATATTACTGTTCGCTTGTCTGGAAGCCGTTTTAATCGAAAAAGTAATTTTTGTCTGAGGGAAAGTGACAAATCTTGAAATTTGTTTATAAGTTTTTATTATTTAGTTTTATTTAATATTTAGTTAATACAATAGTTTATTTTAAATAACCTGTATCACACATATTTTACGTAAATTGGATAAGAAAAATAACATATTTATATGAAAAAATGAAAGGACAGACTTATATTCGGAGAAAAAAAATCACATTCTCAAAAAGTGTCATTTTTCCTGATTGTTGACTTATATAAATAATTATTTATGCTAGAATATTAAAAAAAAGAACGTCCAAATCGGTTGAGAATTGTAGGCTGTAGCCGATTTTGAACAAAAAAACACCCATTCGGAACACTGTGCGACGCGGCGGTCGGAGCTGACGCTAGACTACATGATCGAAAATATTTCGAAAAGTATTTCGGCCAACACAATGAAATTTTTATCAGAACTGCTGTAGACTATGATGTAATAATGTACCAAATTAAATCAATTTCGCGGAAACCTTTTCTAAGATAATGACATTTGTTTAAAACACTTGCAAATTTTTCATATAAATAAACAAATTATTTTATTCAATTAAAAGTACTCGAAAGGGACAAACAATCATCAACTTTTGCAGTAGATACCGTTTTCTTCCACAGAATAGTTTAAAAGCAGAAAATATTTGAAAAAAAAAGTTTTTTTTCCGATTTCGTGACTTTAAGAATTGTTATCTCAACAATTTCGCATATCATATCAACATAAAGAAATACGTGTCAATTTATTTTGTTTGTAAAATAGTAAAAAAATATTCTAGACGAATCTATTCTTTAGGGGTAAATATCTCGTGGAATGACCCATATACATCTTCAATATAAATGACACGAAAGTTGCGAATGACAGAAAGATGTACGTATTCTGGTATGAAAATTTAATTAATAATACACTATTTAGCTATTTTCAGAGGTAGAAACTTGGTTTTTTCAACATGATGAAGTGTAAATGACCGTTTTAATGTTCTCTACTTTCTGGTTTTTCCCATAAATTGCATAAAAACGCCTCTCGCAATAGTCAAAGTCAATGCTAAATACTAACTTGCTCATGCACCATAGAAATGCAATTTTTTGCGGGTAAGTAAGTAACATTTGTCTATAATTTTTGGCCGATTCAGTACAAAAACCTTTATTTATGTCATCATAAATACCTGATATGGCCAATTATTTATCAAATTTGTTTCTATCAAATCGGTTTCTATCTATAAATGATTCATATTTAGTGCGAATCAATTGACGAATCACTGTCAATTCGCATGAATCCATTTTCTCTCACTTATTTCTTTATAAAAAGTTCAATAAATTTTTAAACAATTCTAAGCTATTCGAAAACTTCCCTGGATAGTTGCTTCATTGATTCTAGGTATTTATTGAAACCAGGTGTTCAAAAAACAATTTTTTTTTATTTTGTTATTAAATAAAAACAGAAATAATTTTTTTTTTCAAAATATGGATCGACAGTTTTATCCCGAATTTTATAAGGTTTAATTAAAATAAAAAGGTTCAAATCGGTTCAGAAATAGCTTCTGAATATGAATTTGTCAGCGAAATTTTTTTTTCACCCACTATGTGGCGAGCAGCGGTGCTGTGAATCGTCGGCCGGTTCTTCTTCTTCTTTTTCTTCTTAATTTCATTGTCTAGTGTTTACTCCTAAACAAAGCTTTGCACATACGGCCATGACCAGGTAAATTTCGCAGCTAACGTAAGACGTAAGCCTTCGCTGATCAGCACCAGAGAAAAATTTAAAATCTAAATCTGTCATTAAAATTGAGCTTTAATTTGGAAAAAAGTATGAGTTTGGTTTTTTCTAGGCAGAGCTCTAGACCTTTTTTCATAAGGTAGGGAGGTTCAAGCACCGCTGCAGACTGGATAAGAAGTTTTTGGATCCCTAGATCTACAAAGGATGGCTATGTCATCTGCGAATTAAATAAGGGTGCAGCCCTTAAAAAATTGGTCTCATGAATTTCTTGTAATGCTTATTGAAAAGCTGAGAAAAAATCCTATATTTTACTGCAGCCACTTATTTTTTAAATAGAATTCTTTTTTTCTTATACGCCAATATTTTGATAAAAAAAATTCGTGTACAATATTTTCGACCAAAAAATACAAAAAAAAATATTGGATAAAGCAAGTCACGGGATAAGGATTACCTAAATCGCCCAAGTCCTTCATTAAAATCTATGGGATAACACTGGGAAAGGCTCCCTTTAAATTTAAAGATGCCAGATGTGACCCTGTCTGCGAAACCAGACCAAACCTAGGTTGCCAGTATGGCCAGATTGTCAGCGCAAGATCTGCCCTTCCTGAAACCGAATTGTGAATGGATCTATTCTATCAAATCTATTATGGATCAGTTTTTCCATTAGTTTGAACAAACATGACGCTAGTGAAATTGGGTAGAATTTACCCTAAGTTGATTTTGGAATAAAAAAGACGAGAAAATTGTTCCAATTTTCAGTGAAGAAATGGCTATATCGAGTTCTGAATTAGAGAACGGTGTCTGAGAAAGGGGTTATCTCTAAAATCGTTAGGAATTTGTCATTGAAAGCAGTTGGTAGAAAAATTTCTTGGATTCAAGAAATTACGTAGCTAATCACCTCTCTATCAGCAGAAGAAGAGGCCGTGGCTGGCTGGGTATATTTGTTTTTGAAAATTTGTATATACCCTCGAACGTGGAGTCATTTTGTGAAGGGAGTTGCAAAAGCTTCTAAAAAAATCTTCAATTACAGTACAACCTCAATACGAGAGCCACCACGGGCGGTTGGGGGTAAGATTTCCGAGAAATAGGGGGCCCCCACTCCTGGGCTTCGAGCTCGGAAATTGCGCGTGTGTGCAAAATGTGTGTTTGGATACGCAACCTCTATAGGTAAGCCCGCGGCCGGCGGCGATGAAATAGCAGAATAAGCAGCGTCCTTTCGCTTACATATAAAATGGGTTTACATATAAAAGTGGACATAAATACACTCTCTAAATCCGAATTAGTCATAAGTTACTAATGAAATAGTGCCAAATGGTTTACTAATACACTTTAATAAGCATTTTAACTATAAATGAGTTAAAAACTACTAATTCATATTAAAAAAGTACTAATTCAGTTAGTAAGGCTCACTAATTGATTGATGTTAATTCAGTTAATAAAGGTAACTAAATCAATTTTACTATGAATTAGTAGTTTTGAACTAATTTATAGTAAAAATGCTTACTAAAGTGTATTAGTAAACGATTTGGCACTATTTCGTTAGTAACTTATTACTAATTCAGATTCAGAGAGCAATATGTACATATTATATTTAAATTTAAACTGAAATTATAATTTTATTTTCTTAAAACTTTTCGTAAAGCTTTATTTTTTATAAAACTTATAAGAAAACCGATTATATATATATTTAATAATACACTATTTAGCTATTTTCAGAGGTAGAAACTTGGTTTTTTCAATATGATGAAGTGTAAATTACTAATTTTTAAACCTTTGTAAAATAGTAAAAAAATATTCTAGACGAATCTATTCTTTAGGGATAAATATCTCGTGGAATGACCCATATATCGTATATATACATATATATACGGCTCTCCTATGGAGGTTTTGCGCCTAATTCTCAAGGTCGTATGAGTAGGGTTTGTAGTGGGGGAAGCTTCCGAGCTCATTAAGGCCATTGGCTCTCTTATGGAGGGTCCTACTGTGGAGCATGTACTGTATTTTTAAATTTACGTAATTGGGATAATCGGATTTACTTCTAAATTTTGCAATGGCTTTCTTTTAGAAACACCTTGGTCACAGGTTTTGTCATTCAGGTTTGCCTTGTCTACTCCTTCAAAAAAGATGTCGTATTTGACTAAAGGGTCAAAGTTAAGTTACTCTAAATTTAACATTTCATCTATAATGGATTTTAATAAAATAGAGGAAAATTGTGACCAGTCGATTTTTTAAAAATTATACTTATGGAAGGTTTAGACTAAAATAGGGATGGGCAAACCCAGGCATGTAATCTCTGGAAAGTGGTTACTCTCGAGATTGTCATTCCAGACATATGATAAATGCATAGTCGAGAACTGACTGACAACAAATTCACGATACAATTTTCCGTCATAAATATGACATATGATTTCTTTCATTTAAATTGATGACTTATAATAAAGTTAAAGTGATCGCAGCTCGTGTGTATCAATTATGAAATTTTATTCGAAGAATCCATAGTTACAAAGAAGTCTGCAAAATCGTAATTTTTAACATATTTTGCAGTGTATGTAACTGTCTTTACGAGGCTCAAATGTACCTGCATAGTTTTGACATCGTGTATAAATAGCGTGGAATTTAGAAAAATTTTTAGGGTAAAATAAATTATCGATAAATACTTTGTATTTGGTAAGGTAGGAACTGAAAACAAACAGTTAATGAGGCAAAATAACTGATAAGTGCAATTCAATGGCAGTGAATTCGCTGAAGCAAATGTGTCAATCATTTGGATTTCACCAATCGTTTTAGTGACTGGAACTGTGACGGGTAGGTAGATTTTGAAACGTGTATCTGCCATCATATCTTCAAGTAAAGTAAAAGATTTTTCTTCCGACACATGTTTCTTAATCATGGTGTTATCTACGTCAATGTAGTTGAAAAAGTTATTCCCTTCGTCGTCCGCTTCTTTGAAGTAATTATGGTCTTCACATTGAAACTGAAAAGATCAAGCAATGAACACTTACAAATAATCCATACTGATCAAACACATACTACTTCCCAGCGTATTATTATATATTATAAAATTATAGATAATGTTACCTCATCATATTTTTTATTATGATCTTCAGCATCAATGTTTTCATCCAATCCACTGACGAACTCATGAACATTCTGAATTAATTCCGCGGTAATCTGCGTATCGGGAAATAAGAGCTGTGAAAATAAAATTTTTATAAAATTAACATAATTTCAAAAAAAAAGTATTTAGTGTACTTATTAAACCTAAAATATTATTCATAGATAATTAATAGATGAAAAGATGAGTAGTTTAATTTTCTGTTTCTTGTTTAAAAAAATTTCCAAACTTTTGATACTCTTTCCGCTTCTAATTGTACCAGGCTAGGTTCAGTCCATGGAGCTAATATGACCGGATCGAGCGCTACCAAGAAGGGATGCCGAACTAATAAACAATGAGCATGTATTAGTGCTCGAATATGTATATTAGATACAATTCCACAATAAACGCACTTTTTGAGGGTTTTTAATCTGTTCTTTTTGTTTTTTTAAATTTATTTTTAATGTGTAGCGTGACTCCCGACACCCACTGTTTTGAGACACTTGTTGCGTGCCTGTCTAATTCTGTCAACTTATCTGATGCATTTTCAAATACCCTCTCAAAGACAAAAGAGGGAAAATTTCTATGTTTTTGATAGCAACAAATAGAGAGAAGAAATGAATCGAGGGGGTTTGATGATCAGTTCTTCGAAAACTCACTTTTATAGTCCCAAAATAGCGTGTAATTATTTCCTGCCAGAAACGGCGAACATTTTGACCTCCATGATGGAAGAAACTAAATATTGATAGTTGGCTTCCTGCTAGGAAATAAAACACGCTATTTTGGGACTATAAAAGTGAGTTTTCGAAGAACTGATCATCAAGCCCCCTGGATTTATTTCTTCTCTCTATTTGTTGCTATCAAAAACAGAAATTTTCCCTCTTTTGCCTTTGAGAGGGTATTTGAAAATCTTGGTGATAGACTTATGTCTTTATACAGTTTTTACTTTCAAATTCCATCGCCCTTAATATTATAGAATTTAAACTATTTGAAGGAAAATTGTGGAATGAATGCAAAATTAAAAAAACAGAAGGAGGAAAAGTAAATCAAAAATTATATTTGACATCTTCTTTCTTATTTCACAAATTCTGCTTGTATAATTTTTGCATTTATTCTTCTTGAGAAGGTTCAGTACGGTTATAATATTATGTCATGCAGATATATATATATATATATATATATATAACATTTGATGACATTTAAATAAAAAACAAAACATACACGATTTAAAATTTTTTGAATTTCCCCTTACCCTTCGGGGTCATAGTTAGAGCGCCACCAAGGACGGATGCTGAACTAATCTCAGGAAATAATAATAATAATACTTTACCATTCTGGCCACTGGGAGTGAACCGAGTCTGAATTGTACTCACTTCATAACAATAACAATAACCTCAACTAATCTCGTAATATATTATAAAATATGTTTATCTCCAAAAATTAAAAAATTTATTTTGAAATTCTAAACATTAAAACATTCTAAAACTAAACATTTTCCAATTACTCGATAATAATTGATGATCCTAATATTAATGCAAAACACGAAACTTACTCTAGCGACTCGATGATATTAGTAGTCAGAAATTTACATGACAATCTATATAAGTTCTTAAAAGAATTTGGCCATAAAGTGCCACTAGAGGACGTATTTATATCAATTTCTTTACAAAAAACGGTTCAACATTGAAATTATTTTGTGAGGAACACACGTGTGTACGTCTTCTTGAAAAAAAATGTGTTCGTCTAGTTATAGTATACAATTTGTGCACAATAAAACAGATAGAGTACCTAGAAAGTGTTCAAAAGTTCATAAGAAGAAAATGAAAGAGCATCTATAACCTAGATAATGACTACATTTTTAGAACATTCTTTTAAAGTTTTTTCAATTTCTTCACAATGTTACCAAAGCCACGGAAGCCTTAAATATATATTATAAAAAATTTAGTTCTAATTGTTATTTCAATATTTATAATTAAACTTGTTTCTTTTTTAATATTTAAAAACACTGATTTGTTAATTATATATAACAGTACTTAAAATATATATATATATATATATATATA
>UCOH01009541.1:0-28083 GCA_900474275.1 Synergus japonicus
ATATATATATATATATATGTATATGTATATATATTATATACACTATATATTATATATATAATGCTATTGGAATCTTTGCATATACAAAAAGTAGGTGCTAAAATATATAAAAAAAAAGAGGCAGAAAGAAGTTTAAGTATGATTGTGGGAAAGATTCATTTACGAAATATAATTTACACCGTGAAATTAATACTATGAAATGTCGATGAAATTTATAGCTTCTACCTCCCTGCGCTTTATAGCAAAGCGGGTGCCGCGTAAGCTTCGGACTGACTGCGAGGTCCGACTTTGAGAAGCAGCACATCAAAAGGATTAAAATGCAAATAACATAACTCGAATAAGCTTTCCTGTAAACTCTGCTTTTTGTTTTCACTGGTAAAATGACCTATTGGTATTTAAGCTCGTTTGTTTGCAGATTTAAAAACAGTTTATTTCTATCCAAAAAAATCTCCAGTTGATCTGGTACTTTGCTTCTTGATATAAACGTTATATCATTCATATTATTCACTACAATATATTACATTATCATTATGATACAAAATAAATTTGTAAATTCAAATACATTACAATTGTGTTGATATAAATAACGTAATAGAAATTATATATATATTTATATATATATATATAACATTCGACAATGTTAAATATTAAATTTAATAGATTATTTAAAAATATAATAAATAAGATATAATAAATATACAATAAGGTTTAAAGACACGAAAACTTTCTGCATTAACTGTAGATGATGATTCTTTTTCTCTGGGAGTAATCCATTGCTGTTAATAATGTATCGACAGAAAATAAAGCAGAGTTAATAATCAACTTCATATCAGTTGAATATTATTCAAAATTTTTGAATTAATATCTCTTATTTTATATTCAATCGTCTCCTCAGAATTATTTATTTAAAAAGCGTCTTTAACAGTCACAATATTTTATTATCGATGGTTGCACAGCTAGCAAAGTTCTGAGAATTCTTACTAGATGGAAGCAGGCGCGCTGATTTTGAAAGTTCAAACACGTTCAAAATAATTCGAGGTATCGAACTGTTGTAATCGAAGGAGAAATGCGCACCTGCTCGTTTATTTAATCTTTAAAGGTACTAACAAGCATACAACGGCCATGCCACGCTGAAAGCACCAGTTCTCGTTAGATCACTGAAGTTAAGCAGCGTTGAGCGCGGTTAGTACTTGGATGGGTGACCACTTGGGAATACCGTGTGTTGTTGTCATTTATGTTACTTGATCGCATGGCTATATATATGCAAAAGCTTTAAAAGCAAGCGCCAGCCAATTACCATACCTAATATGTATATAGTTTCGTCTACATCACTTTTCGCGCCTTATTTCGTTACAAAACTTGATAATAAATTAATTTCTAGTTTATCAACCGATGCTGAAATGATTTTTTATATTCATGGTTGGTTGGTTACCGGTGCTCGTAACGGTGAAAACGTGCGCAAAGTTCCCCCATTCGCTGCTAGATGGAAAGAAGGGACCTGCTTTTAGTTAGTTTAAATTTAGGGTATGAACCCTCGAATTATAAAAAGTTCCATATACAAGCTAAAAAAAATATACAGTCTGTTTCACTTTTTTCAAATCCAACAACTTAATCTTGTTAATTTTAATCTGCCACACAAAAGTTCCAGAAAAATATTAGTAATCTTACACAGCATACTTCCCCTACTCTTGAAAGGCAAAAGTACACGTATTAAACCTGAGTGCATAATAAAATCAGATAAAAAAAATTCTATTAACTAATTCATTTACCATATAATGTTTCAAAGCAAAGGAGGCCGATCGCACACGTTAGGGATCAGGGTATAAAATGCGATATCTCTCATTACACGCCCGGCATGCATTGAAAATTACATATACCCTCTAGGTAAGCCATTCATGGGGACCTGACGATAAAATCTTGAAAGCTGTTGAAAGCGAAGCGATCGTATCTGATAGTAATGCGATCCCAGAAATATAATGGCGAAAACCCAGCTCATTGTTGAGGACCAAGCGGCGGTTCATTGTGTCCCGCTGCAGGATGTGCCCTGATTTTCTCGGAGCATAATAATGTGGCTTACACATGGGGGTGTGTGTTGGCTACCGTGCGAGCAACCAGAATTTTGGAGGGTGAAAGAGGGGGTTCCAGAGATTTTTTTTCGAAAAGTGCAGTAGCCATTCATATGGCAATGGGAGTGTCCCTTGAAAGATATACGGTTACTCTCGTTGTTCCATCGGGAAAATGGGCTCAATGGCAAACCGATATGATATTTCGGTGCAGAGAGAGATCAGCTGGGATTAACCTTTCCGGTTTGCCTTACAGTTCGCCAATTCTCCCACGCATCAAACTTGACAAATTTTTACTGTAGTTTTAGAAAAATACGAGAACTATAACGTATATTTCATTAAAAATAGGTAAATATTTTTCTAATGGAAGTTTTATGTCTTTTGTTTCAGAAAACTTTGAGAATGGAGCACTTAATAGGATTTTCCCCGATAGTCCAGTTTTCTCAGCTAAATGAAGGTAGGAAAATTGAATATTATTTAGAATGAAAATGTCAGTTGGGTAATTAAATTGTTATTTTAGAGATAAAATCTATATTATATAGAATATTAGATTTCTGAGAAGTTTTAAGTCTCTTGTTGTAGGAGGTAGTAAATTTAAAATAAATATTGTCTTGTTAACTTCGACAATATGATTCGAGACAATTTTTTTTAGTAATGCTCTCGACCCACGAACTTGTTCAAAAGGCAGTCCATCGAATATTTTTCAATTGATATACGACCGAAAAACGATTTACAATCACATCACGGAGACAAAATAACAAGCTCGGAAGCCATTTTTACGGTCTCAACCCCTTCGTTTTTTCGGCTCCTCTCCCACCGGAAAAGCAATTTTTTGCCACTTTTTTCCTCGAATCTTTTCTTCCTGATCAAACAAACTTCCGAAGCCTGT
Source organism: Synergus japonicus (assembly GCA_900474275.1). Taxonomy (NCBI): domain Eukaryota; kingdom Metazoa; phylum Arthropoda; class Insecta; order Hymenoptera; family Cynipidae; genus Synergus; species Synergus japonicus. Next base: position 2,953 of record UCOH01009541.1, read on the forward strand.
ACGTGTATTTTACCTTAGGAAATTGAGGTTTGATTTTTTTTGGTTATGAAAAAAAAAATTGGACAATGGTGGTTCGCCGAGTGAGGCCACGAAAGGTTTTAATTTTTATGGAGCTTCTGGTTAAAAAGGTAGCGTCCATCTGACTTTAACAGTTAACTCCGCAGAGTCGAAAGAAACCCTTCTTTTACCAGCTGTGGGTTGTTTATAGGCACCATAAAATACCTTCCGTTTCAAGTTTTTACATTTTTTTGGCTCGCTTAAGAGGCTGAAGTCTGAATTGTTCGTCGGTTATACTGATTATATGGCTATCGTTATTATTTGGATGCCTGGGTCTCTGAGAAACTAATGGAAGTCACGCGTCTATCGATCGAAAAAATTAGTGAAGAAGTTTGAGGAAAAAGTATGAAAAAATGTTTGCGCAAGAAACTTTGAAAGAGACAATAATGAGCTATGATTTCTTCTTTGAATAAAAGTGGTTTGGTCTGAAGAATAATTTTCTCCCTCGGAGAAGAAAAAGAAATATTCGAAGATTACATATTTATGAAAAGATTAAATACATGACTTTATTCTCAATACAGAATATCATTAAAGATTCATTTTAATTTGAAGAAATTGTCGTTAAAAAAAGGACTTGAACTTTTTTTTGCCCGGTTTTTTGCCCATTAGAGAGCTAAAATACCTTTTTCCTGTCAAGTATCATTTTGAGCAGAAGCACAAAGATAGAAGTACTTTTTGTAACACCTATACATTATCGTGAGAAAATATACTTTGATGTAGCAGGTAATCGCAACGAGAGAGCTTTTTATGTCTTTAGAAATAGAACTAAAGTGTTGTTTTTTATCTTGTACACTTTTGGGAACATCTATGAAAATCCGGGACCATGAAGACTGAAGGGTGTGAATGCCTTTACTTATATAACATGTAGAACCAACGCACAAAGAGACTCTTGGCACGAATCGCTCCCGTCTGACTGAAAAAGGGTCAGGCTCTTTTTTTCTGCTATCTTTCTTGATAGACGCTAAGAGATTAAGGTCGACTCTCAGATTCGCATCTAGATAAAAATACCTGGTTTAAATAGCGCAATCTTTTCAAAGCTGTTTTTTATAATATTCAATTCTCTCTCGGTGAACATATTTTTTCCTTTAAAGTATAAATATTACGCATTTTTTCCTACATAATTCTGTTCTGTCAGTGTTTTATTGAAACGAATGTTTAATTTAAAATATAAAAATGTGGATATGTCCAGATTATCATAAATTTAAAAGGTTCAATCAACAGTTTATTCTTATTTATTCTGGAAAAACATGAGCATGATGAAACTGAAAAAATGAAATAATAGCTCACGATATGTTTAGAGGGTGAAAAAATGAATGGGCCGCTGTGATTTATTGCATGATAGGTAATGTTTTGGACGAATGGAACAGTCAATTTCGCCCTTGATTCCGAAAAAAGTTTCCAAATAGAAGATTCACAGCTGTTCTTGTCGATCTCGTTCTCTACGCTATATAAACAGAAAACTATCCACTGAAGCACGTTCTAACTACTAAAAGCACCCGTTACTTGTATCAGGAATTGCTTACCTTCGAAAATATATCTAAAATATTTAATCATGATTTTCCTAGAATTTTTCATCCTTAACTTGAAAAACACATAAAAAACAGATTATTTTCCTGATGGGCGTGGAAGTAATAGAGATATTAGTGAACATTTAGAGGCGCCAAATTGGGGAGTCTGACTCCTGTCTCCAGACGAACTTCCGGATTTTGTGATTTATTTTTCACGGAGAAAAAGCAGATGAAACTGTGGCAACTTGATTGAACCCGCAACTGTCGCTGTGTGAGAACAGATGAAACAACACCGGCACGCGCTCAGTGACCAACCGGAAGGCCCCCTGCAGATCAATCCTCTTGAAGTGTGTCTCTTACCCGGATTGTATCAAAATAATCTTATTTTGGTAACATCGGCTTAACTTACTACTTCGAATACCAGCCACTCAAATTTTAAGCTCCTTTTAAGTCGGTTCACCGTCTATTGTATAATATTTGGTTTCTAATCCCCTCATTTTACTACATAGTACAAACATATAAATTGTTTCACTTCCGTAACCAATTTCCTGCTGAATTTCCTTTACAACAGATCAAATAATATACATTAATAATGTATTGAATTATTATATAATGAAATATTGCTTAATATTTCTGAATAATCCTATCATCAGAACCCCAAATATTTTCAAAACGACTCAACTACGTACATTTTCCTGTCGACATGACAAGCGCTCTAGATTTATTAATGGTTTGTTGTCCGCTCCAGTTCACACTTTTTGGCAAGGTCCAATTTTCCACGGGGGTCTGGGCCTCATTCTTCGCCGAGAAATACTCGCAACCCTCCTCTAGGGAAAATATCGGACCGCGAAAGGTTAACCGTCGACCATGGAACACCGGGTGGCTCGCGCCTCGTTCTTCTTCGGCTTTCTTCGTGATTCGATTCGATGGTTTTAGTATGACAGTGCGTAGCGCGGAGCCCGATTTGGGGCCCGACAGGTAGGGATCGTCAAAAGATTGAAAAAGATTCTCCATTGTCGAGTTAGCGGCATGAGTAGCGATCGGGAAGCGTATAACAGCATATAAGCCTCGATGTTTGCAGACAAGGCCTCTGCGGGCCCCCGACAGCTCCCCCCACCACTTCTCCCCACTTCTTTTCTTTGAGGCCCTCGATGTCTCACTCTCACGTGCACCGACGTCGACACGTACGAGGTGACAACATAAATATAATGTCACGCTTCTACGATCGCCAATGGGGCCCACCGAAAATTCTACTGGGCCTGAGGCTGAATTTCACCCTCCTTCAATGCCGGGTCCTATTCACCGTGTACATATTGTATATACTGTATAATATCGTTGCGTATAAGGAACCAGTTCGTGAACGCGAGAACTGTTGTAGTCACGAGAGATTTTTATAGTCTGGATGAAAAATGAGGTTGGCCTCCTCCTCATCAGCTGGACACTCCTGAGACCAAAGAGGCCCAATATTTTGGCACTCCATGACTCCATCCTATAGATATAGGCATATGAATATGAATTCTTGAATCGCTCAATCGTGACGATTGAATCCGAGAAATAGGAATAATGGTTTAGTACCTGTAACTTTGTTGCTTTGGAAAGTTGGAAGCATTTTTTTAGGGAGAATTTTATGGAGGGAATTGGGAGCAAAGGGGGTGGAGCCCAAAGTTATGGGGTCGCGATAAAATGATAGGTGTCATAGATGTTTACTCATGGAAGACTTTAATTTATAGACCTGCCTTGAATATAATACCTTTTTTTAATACTCAACGTTTAAATCTAGTAATAATTCTTTAGTAACTGTAAGATGGTTAATTTTAATTTCATGGAGGGGATTTTTAGATTATTATTTTCACTAGTATTTTCATTATACAGATTCCCTAAAAATGATAAGTTCAGACCTCGGTTCAGACAATAATAACTGGACAATTGAGCAATACTTTGAAAGGATAATAATAAATTGATATTAGAAAGATACAGTAGTTATTCTAAGGACTCTGTCAGTTGGAAGATAAATTTTTCTAGGATATTCTACATATGTTGGAATGATTCTTCAGTATGCATTCTTATTTTGTAAGCATCAAACCAGATACCAAACAAGGTCTTTTGGATCGGAGAATTCCCCATAGATCAGACCCAATTATATATATTGAGCCATTTAGAAGCTGGAGCAGGAAAAGCAAAAGGGCCCCTTTTTGAAACTGCCGATTCCATGGGGGATCGGTTCCGCTCAGGGCACAATACCACCCGTGACATCGTTTACGTGCCCCCCGTGGTCTGCCACGGGACGAATGGGACCTATAGCGTATGGAACACCCGTGACGAGACATCTTCATTACGCTGTGGCCGTAGGTCCCTCTTCAGGCTGCCAACATTGCGTGCAACTATATGTGCGCGAAATCGATTAACGTTTCCTCGAAGTGTAAGAAAAAAAAGGCTAGTGTCAAATTCGATGATTCAACCTTTTCAAATTTATGGAAAGATCTTTCCGAAAAACGTGAGAAGTTCATTATGGTCCGGAAATGGAATCTTTTATTTGCTACTGACCGTAAAAAAATAAAAAACTATGGCCGTTACGTATGCCGCAACTTTTTCATATCTATTCTAAAAAGATGATTGAGTCGAAGTCGATATATCGTAACTCCTGTTCCGCAATCCTGATTCGTCGTGTAAGTATCGATAGTAATTTTTGACAATCGATATTTGTCGAATAGCAAATTCGAGTCTAAACTCGAAATACATTGAAAATCTAGGAATTTTAAGGGAGTTTTATGGAATTTTTTAAGATTTCATGGGAGATAATGGGATTTTAAATGTTATCGTAGAATTTTAAAGAATTTCAAGAAGTTTCTGGGAATTTTTAGAATTTTTCACGACTTTGATCAGATTTCAATCAGACTTCAAGGTACTTTTATGACTTTTAAATCATGTATTTTGTGGGATTTAAATATGGAATTTAAAACTTTATAGGGAATTTTATTGAGGAATTTCAAAAGCCTTTTATGATTCTTAAAAGATTTGGTAGAATTTACAAAGATTTCGAAGGTTTTCGTCAGATTTTAAGGGTTTTCAAGAAATTTTTCGATTTTTAAAAGATATTGTGGAATTTTTATGGATTTGAGGGAGTTTTATGAGATTTCTAATAATTTACTTAAAAGTATTTAAAGAGATTTTTCTGTTTTTTAAAAGATTTTGTGAAATTTTAAAGGATTTCATGGAATTTGATAAGATTTCTAATGATTTTAAGGGATTTTAAATGTGAGAGAATTTCAAGAGGTTGCTAGAAATTTTTAGAGATTCTCATTAATTTTAACATGAATTTCAAGAGGTTCATTATTTTGAAGATTTTTATGTGCATTTTTAACGATTTTTACGAAATTCAAGAGATTTTTAGGATATTAAAACGATTTTATAGAATTGTATGGGATTTTAGGATATTTCCTGATATTTTAAGAGATTTTAAAAGCTTTGTAAGAGGTTTATGACGTTTTAAGTAATTTCAAATATTATCCTGAAATATTGAGGAATTTTATGAGATTTCTATTAATCTTAAGTGGTTTTGAGAGATTTTTCTTATATTTAAATGATTTTGTGCGAATTTTTAAGGATTTCACGGAATTTGATAAGATTTCTATGTAATATTTTTAAGGGATATAAAAGTTATAAAGAAATTTTAAATGTTACCGTAAAATTTCAAGAATTTTTCTGGGAATTTTAAAAGATTTTCATGAATTTTAAAGTAAATTTCAGGAAAATGTATGAGTTTGAAAATTTTTCTGGAATTTTTAAGGATTTTATAGAATTTGAAGATATTTCTAATACTTTTAATTGATTTTAACGAATATAAAAGGGATTCTCGTCTAAAATAGAATTCATAAAACGTAGGAGAAATTTTAATTCGATAAAATGAAATTCGTTCAAATCAGGATTATGACAAATGGAATTTAGGGACGATTCGTGCGTTTTTGTTTGGTCGTTAGAGCCGATTCTAAAAATAAAATTTCAAGTCTCGAAGCTGGTACTTTACGTGAATTCTCCAGTATAATTCTCTTTAGTAAGATTGCATGTATAATATAGAAAACCAGAGTTAATTTAAAATAACCCATAAAAGTAGGAAAAAGCAGAAAAAGCTACAATCAATATATATATATACTGCAACCAGCGTTGCACAATGGTTCATTGTTAAACTGGTGAGTATAGCAAAATCGAGTTAGGCGGGTTTTAAAGAGGGTTGAGGGGTGGAAGAGGTGTGTTATAGGGAGAAATTGAAGGGTTTGAGGTGTGGTGCCTTGGTGGCCACGGGTGCGGTACAAGCTCTGCGTAACGAGGGCCAGCCTTTATGGCCCGTAAAGATACGTGCCGTCCAGTTTACGTCCGGTCACTGTATAACGGGGAAGTAACGTGGAGCTCACGTAGGGGTAGTTGGCACTGTTGGAAGTACTCCCTTTTGAGATCCCTTGGTCAAATCTCCATCCACTGACTCTCCACATCTCTCTCGGCTTTAAAGAGCACAAGGGAAGGAGAAAGAACTCCATATAGTGATATAGTTGAATACACTCCATAGAGTTCCCCGTGGGGCAGTTTTATAATGCGCGACCGTGATTGTGCGTGATTGCCCGATCCTGCTGTTGCCACGGGGACCAGCATCAGCAGCGCGGTGACGATCGGGGCTTTTTTAGATCCCAAAGAGCGTATATCTCGAAATTACCTTCGGATAAAAGGGATGGAGAAAAGTCGATCGCACTGAAGCCGAGTCTCGATTACGAAGAGCTAAAAGTAAAAGAGGAGGGGCTGAAAAATTTGGAAATCATTTTTTGCACACCTTTTCTTCAGAAAAATTATATGATCAGTCAAAATCAACGATGATACACATCACGTTCCCATGGAGAACAAATTTACATCTCCTCTGTATTTTTATGCAGCCTATATGAAGTATCATTAGAGTGTATGGGTAACTCAGTTGAATACGATCCCGTGGCTGACCACTCGCGAGTATCGCGGTTGAGGTAGTGGGATATGCGAGTGCCAGAATCGGGGTGAAACGTGCGAGAGGAAGTGCACGACGAAGTGGCGAAGGGTGGAATCGAGGTGAATGTGAGGAGCGGGGGGAGAACTGTGAATCAAAATTAGCTGCTCTTGTACGTTGTACGACACCAGACATACATATATGTAGTACATACTGGGCAGTTCGCTCGTCAGAGCTTTGCGAAGGTTTTCGAGGTCGAAAGGTACACCGCCGCAGAGTTTCATTCGTCGAGACTGTATATAGGGGCTCATTTGACCCCTTTAACCCCGCTGCCAGTTTTCCGCCTAGTCGCGCCTATCTTCGTTGGCCAACGAAATTGCCGGACTTTCCGGTTCCGGAATAGCCATGAAGCATAGGTACTGAAAAGTGAAATCTCCTAACTACGAGCATGCTTCATTTTATTCATTGCTCTTGATTTACTGGGTCAAGTATAATTAATCCGATATTAGTACATCTATATATACGTAATTCTGTGGAATTTAAAAATCATAATTTTTCCTTTATCCCTTTGATGTCGATATCTGTACATATTTAAATTGCACTGTTCCATTATATTTTCATTAGTTGCTTTATCGATTTTTCGGACATTCTTTTCAAGTTTTGCCCATAAAAATAGTTATAGGGAAGTATATCGTGATTCGATTTTTAATTTACGCGTTGATTTGCAGCGGACGATCCTGACGAGTCCTTTAGTCGACGTTGCACACATCCTTGCATCGCCACAAACACGAACCACCCTTGGACTCGATTTTGCTGGTGATTGTGTGTACTTGAATATGTGTGAGAAACGAGCTGCGTTTTCATACACGTTCTGCTTTATATGTGTGGAACAGTTGCTATACCTGCGCGTAAACACGTCCACTTTGTACACATTACACACACACATATACACACACAAAACATGCGCACATATTTACAATACACGCATACACATTTAAATGTATATGTATATGCACATATACACATACATGTATATTTAAAAGTACATGAGGTGCAGAGTGCATATTCGTGAGTGAAAGGCCTCGTTCACAAAGAGTGTGGCTCGGGGTGGATGTGTGGGTGACTTAATTCGGTGTGAATATATTCAAGCTTCACCGAACCAAACCCCATTCTCATCCTCTCTGACACATGCTTATGCACTCACACACATGAAGGGCTCAGTCGACCGCTGGGCTAATTTCAATATCCCTTGTTCTGCACGTGAGTACGTGCATTCGCATGTGTGCACCAATGAGAGTGCCATTTAGGGGTAGAAAGCGTCGAATCTTCCCCTGTATGAGTTTCGCTGTTCCACGTGGGGGGGAAAGTGGGGGTGGGATGTTTCGAACGCGAGTATCGAAGGGATATGGTCTCGGTAAAAAAAACGCGTCTACAAGCCTCTGGAACCGTTTACAAATATGAAGGATTGGAAATATTGATGTGTCGTAATTAAGATAGAAATTAGGTACCTATTAGGTTTTATAAAAGGCAGTTTCAAGTATGTTTCACATGAAGTAATTTAAATATTGAAAAACTAGAATTTCTGTCATTGAGAATAGTGTTTATTTTTTTATTTGTTTAAAGAACGCCTTCTACATGATGCATAAAAAATATACATGTATGTATAGAGAGAAAATTTAATGAAGAAACCACATTCTCCTATAAGCGAAAAATATATGACGAGGCTCGCAAAAAATGATGTAATTAAAACTTCTCTGGCAGACGTTCCTTTTTACAAATTACCCAACAAATGAAAGTCCCATCGCTTTTTAAACCCCAAATGCACATTACAAAAATAAGCCAACTCTGAAAAATAAAACTTGCAGCATTTGTTTTTTGTGCCTCGTTTAATAAACGCATTTTAAATCATCTTTTGCCACGCGCCTCGGGACTGGTTTTGGATTTAGGTTCCCCGCGAGAGAATCGGGGGTGTTGGTTCATAGGGCGAAAAGAGGGGTCATGAACGCGATCCAACATCTGCCAGGATAGGCATTCGTGGCACGTTGTGAATTCTAAACTGTGCATTAGGAATGATTTGTCGATGTCCGTGATCGATGTCCGTTTTAATCCAATAACATTTCTTTCTTCAACATCCACTGATGACGAAGGTTACTTCGGTAACACTCTTATGTATCTCATTCAAATTTGAGGGCATCTTTATTTCTCTATTTCTTTATTTCTCTATTTTTCTAGCGACGACAGCTCGCCGGGGTAACTATAATAGCCAAAAGGTGGCCACAATGGGACCCCATGACTTTCCGCCTTATTGTCGTCAAAGTCTATACTTTATACCTACCTGTATTGGATTATCCTGACAATAAAGCCCGCTTTCAAACGACCGATTTATAGCCAATGAAAGGCCTGCTTCCCCTAATTAAGGGCTCGTTTAATTAAATTGAGAATAAACGATATAGTCGTCCCTGATTTCGAAAAAATGCACATGAAAAGTTACTCAATTGTCGCTAAGTATTAGTACTTTATTAAATACTAAAAAATTGGAATGATGATACATTTGCAACATAATTTATAGCAAAAAATAAACGCAACCGTAATTGGTAGAATTTTGTTAAACCTCAGGTAATTTCTCCCCAAAGTGCCCTAAAAAAATTTCTGTTAAACGATCTAAATTGCAAAAAGCAGAAAAGAAATTCGAAAGCCCTGTAAAAAGAAGGCCGAACCTCAATGAATATCCCGCAATGTGCGGAAAAAGTAAAGCAGAATTTTAGGTAGATTTTTAGACGCGGTACCATAAATTACACGTTTTCGTTAAAACGAGGGCAAAAATTTTATTTTTTTATAACGTGCTGAAAAAAATGTTCCAGATAGGAAGACCCTAATATAAAAAACTGCCCTGTTTTGGTTAGAAATTAGTGCGGACACGGTCCTTAAAATGTAAAACTTGTAGAAAGAAATTTTCCTTAAAGAACACATCTCTTGTAAAAAGAAGAAAAAAAAATCTATAAAAATATACGACACCGTTATTTAAAATAGGCCAACCACCGTTAGGTTCGCTGCTCGAGAAACGCACAAAACGGGATCCCAAAAAGTGGGATCCCGTTTTTCGTGTTTTCGGTCAAGTTTTACAAGGAGCTTGTAAAAACATAAAAATTTACTATAACGTTTGCTCTATAGTCTGAATCTGAGCCATAATGGTCTCATGCTTTCAAATTCTACTCAAAAATAGTTTAAAGCCCTAATTTACTTCCAGTCATGTCCTGAGAATTTAGTTTTTTTACTCTCCTTCCCATTTCCCTAAAAAAGAACATTTTTTTGATAAATAAATTATAATTATTTTGTTACAGAAAATAAAATCGATTAAAATTGATTGACAGTTCCTTTTTTAATACAAGAGTTGCATCTGAATATTCGTAATGTATTTAGTGAGCATACTTTTCGAGAAATCTAAATTTCTACATTGTGCGAAGCAGAAATAAACTCTAAAGGGAAAGTTGACTTGAAAGATAATTTTGCGAAGGTCAGAAAACTGTAAACCCTTGTAAATTCCGTATAACGGTCCCACCCTCCTGACCCATATCGAAAATAATAAAAACAGTAAAAAAAACCCTCTCCCCCTTTTTACCCGTTAGGCTTGACCCTTTCCATAAAAGCTCATAAAACGGTAAGCCCCTTCAAAAAACCAAAATGTTCTGAAAGAAATTTCAGCATGGGAGAGAGTTAACTTTATGCCACTAAGCCTTTTCCGCACTAAAGTTAATCCGTCCTATGGTCAGAGAAAAAACCTTCTTCGGGAAAAAGTCAGTGTCGTAAAACATGAAAAGTCAAGGGAAAACCGCCCGCCGGTAATATAACCCTTAAAAAGCCAACTGCGGCCGGGTATGAAACGGGTTGTCAGGAAGTCAGGAAAGGGCTGAGCATAAATTCATAAACAACCGCTACTCGAGGGAAAGGATCGCTGTAAAAATATAAAACGTGCTGGCACGTTTTTCCAATATGGAAAAAGAAAGATTCTATCGGCAAAAAAACGGTAAAATTGTAAAAATATGGAAGGATGCTCACAGAAAATGCAAGGAGGAAGGTCACCTAAAAAAAAAGGGGTCGAGTTATTTTTAGAATTTTAAGCACTGAAGGAAGCCATAGATTGTAAAAATAAGGATGAAAAACTAGGTGAAAAAATTCACTCGGTCAAAAAAAAGGGTTCAAGCGAGTCCACTTTCTTTTTTCACTCAGTCAAATGTTTTATGGAACTTTTTTCGATAAAAAAGGGTTGACGCGTTTTTAAGCATTTTTTCTGGTAGTAAATTATAATTTTTCAGAGTTATTTTTTGACATTTCACAACAGCAGTCGGAGGAAATAAATAAAAAGAACTTTAAAGTATTTTTAAACCTGAACAGTCTCAATTTTTCCAACCGGCATGCCAAAAAAATTCCAGTTTTTCTTTGAATGGCTCACAATGGCAAAACAAGATTCCTTGCTAAGATATAAAATGACCCAGTAGTTCAAGATTTGCCTCGATTATTGGTCGATTTAAAAAAATCATATATCACTCTGTTGTGGTTATTTGGGTCTCTGAAAGGGATAGAATAGAAGATAAAAATACAAATACAGAGATTTTCGAATTGTGTAACATGGAACAAAAGAGTGAAATATTCGATGCCTGGGTGTAAGGCACGAGCGAGTCGTACTTTAGCTTCTCAGAAGGGTTTCGCAAGCCTTATTGGGTTGTTACCTTTACCGGTAATCCGCACAGTAGTCCAATTCTTGGCCATTGAAGAAGAGGAAATCGGTTGTCAGTCGTAAAAGTGACGTGTTCAGAAATCCCGTTGTGCTACCCCTATAACCACGACTACAACTCTCCACTTCTGTATTTCCACAGTATTGGAAAATCAGGCAAACGCTTTTCGGGCTAAAATCGTCAAGGCGTGCGGGTCATGGTAATAATAGACCAATAAAGAATTATTTCGTTAATTGGAGGGCGCTGACTGAAACAGCATGCTACCAACCATACCATATCCAACTCTTGCCTCTAGTAGTCTACTACTCTCTTCACTCTTCGTCACAAACGGTATACGAGGACTAGCCCTCAGAAGCTATTCGACCCCGTAAATTATCCGGTTTGCGTCGAACTAGTTATACTCGTTTCGAATGGGGTAATAGGAGAAAGAGAGCAAACGGTACCTAGGTCATAACGGGTTCGCGAAAATTTACGATTCTCCCTTTGGTCTCCAAATTTCTCCAATCCTTGCCTATATAGAATGTGCAATATTGTCACTTTCGCAACCTTGGGATTTAAAGGGTTCGACTTTGTAAAACTGTAAATGTATTTCAAGTTAGTTTCAAATCTTTAAATGTTAGAAACGTAAGATAAATATATTACAAAAAATACATATATGTATACAATTCTGGGAACTTCTGGTTGGAATATGGCAGGAGCAGTAAAAACTTTAAATTTTATATTTCCGCTGTTGGTTAATGTAGGTCTCTTGTAACATTAACATTTCTTGAAATTTAAGGAGTCATTTGAACTAGACGTCGCCAAGACAGGAAGGAACTCCGACATCAGACATGATATTGTCTCGCCTACGAACATGACCTTAAATTTTCGTCTCAAATTTCGTGAAGACAGTAGACGTACTCCAGATCATTGAAAAAGAGCACGTGACAAAGTAGTCCTTGTTTTACGACCATTGACCATTTTGTCAGGAAACAGGTTGGCCGTGAAACATAACACTGAGGTTACCGAAACCCCAAGGGAGCAATTTCCATTCGGCACCTTGAAAGGTTAACAGTTTCAACCCTATAGGCAAAAGCTGCAGCTTATTTATTTTTCACTATTTTTTTTTAAATCGCTTCACTGTTTAAAAAATTTTTATTTTGAATTCTAAAGACTACTATCTATAATTCTGTATTTATCCAGAAGCTGACCTATTTATCTATAAACACATTACTAATTCCACAATGGTTTCTACCTCCATAAATTTAGTCTCCAGAAGTCACAGATATCTCATTGAATTGTAACAACTTCCTTCGAAAATCGCCATTCATCGTTTTCTCCACCCTCGTTTCCCTTCATCGAGCATTCGAGTTTACGTATAAAGCTCACATATTATTTAGTATCTGAAGATCGGCCACCCTGTGGATTGTGATCCGTCATCTTTAGGAGTTAGGACGTTAGAAGCATCCTCTTCTTGTTCTCTTTCGTGTACTCCATGATGCGTTTATGGTCCAGCCGGAAGCCCTCCAGAGTTAGCGCGGGAGGAGGCCGGATCTTACCATGAAACGGGACCTTTGTTAGGCCCATTGTGACTCGTAAGTATCTGCGCGTTCTTCGAGTCCCTCCAGTCTTTACAGCTTCCGAGGAAAACTCACGACATTTCATGAGGGTTCGAAAGAAAAATGGCTAAATCTAGCTCAGGATTCATCCCCTAATTGAGATATTTGTGGTTCCTCTCTGCTACCAATCTTTCCTAAAACGTTTCATAATTCATGAAATCATCTGTATTGACATAAAAAAAATATCACCACTAAATTAAAACCCTTCATTATGTAATCCCCCTCCCGAGTCAGAAATTCACAACTGTGAAAAGGTTGATTGAACAAAACCCTGCTATCTGGATCAGAGTGGATCAGAAAAGTAAGCCTTTGCCGGAAGCTCTTTGGGGTGGTAGGAAGCACCCCTGCTTTAGTGACAGGGGTGAAAGAGGAAAAGGAAGAGGAAAAAGAGGAGGGATGGAATGGCTCGGTCTCATCTTGCCTCCACAAAGCGGCTCCGCATCAGATAGCATTTGTTTTAAATATATGGATAGGGACCCAGGACGATGGCTCGTGGATGGGTTGGTGGCAAAGAGGAAAGGAAAGAGGGGATGGGGATGAGGATGAGGATGGGGATTGGGATGAGGATAACAATACCCATATCCCACGAGCTACGTGATTCTCCTTCTCCAAACTCAAAGCCAAACTCCTACACCTCTCACTGTATACGACACAACTCGTTTCCTCCATATTCCCCAGTTCCAGATTCCAGGATCATCCAGGACTCCAGCAACCAATACTCTCGACTTTCGCGAATGACTCTGCTTTCCATTCGATCTCTCTATCCTCTATTCTCCCTGCGGCCAGATATCGGCTTCCCAATAACCTAACGCCTAACCAACTTCTCCAAGCCAGTAGCAAGTATAGCATCCTTGTGTTCTGCTTTTCATTCTTTCTTTTTCTCTTTCCATCGCTTTTTATATCAAGACTTGGAGAAACTGTACGAGTTTTCATTCATTTTTCACCTCGTGTCAGAAGAAACTCTTATTCAATCCGAGAAATGTATTATAATCTTCCATAATTTAACTGTCTAAAATTTCCAATCCCTTCCATCTTAGAAATAATAAAATATAATATGCATATATAGATATAAAATAACAATCCCTCTACAGATTCAAACCAAAGATAACATCCCACTCGAACATCATAAAAGAATACCCTAATCCAGAATTCACACCTCACCCCTCGGAAAAATGAATATTTTCAATCGAAGAGACAATCTGTATCTATCAGGTTGATCATACACTATCTAGATCTATTTTGCTGAAGGCAGAGGTCGACTATGAGCCAGGGTGGATTACTGAGGATAGGGGGGTGGGACGTTTGAGAGAGGCTGGGAAATGGGAGCAATCGGAAGAGAAGGGGAACAAAGAGTTTGAGGATCTCTGATCGAGCGTAGGTGTCGTGGGTCTATCAGGCGATGCACGGTTTTCTCCTATCTCCGCCAGTAAATCCGGCCGTAAGTTAAACTATTGGGGAATCAAGGCAGTTTCAGTGGCACGACGCCACCGAAGAACCGCTCCCGCAGAGGGCTTCCAAGATCCTCCAGAATCAAGTTTACGTATATCTCGTTGCCTATCATCTCCATCACCATAGATTGCCCATAAAGAACCCCGGCAATCCGTGGTTATACGTGGAGGGCACCATCGACTACTGAAATCCTTAAATCGATCTTCTTGCGCTTCCCGTTCTCAAGTCTTCTTCCATACTCGCTTCCTGATGTTTACGAGGACGCATCTCTCGATATTTGCTCCCGATGCTGCTCTTTTCTAGAATTTTTTTTGTTCATCACAAAATGGTGATGTCTTTTCAATTCAGTCTTTTCAAAGACAAGTAAATCAAGCATTTAAACCTTGACCTCATTCTTTTCATCAAGCATGTCTAACATTGCACATCTTTTCCTAAAATTGGGTTCAGGAATGTTTTTTGGAATTCCAAAGTCGCATTCTGTTTAGATGAGTCAAGTGTTTTCCGAAAAATTGCTAGATGTGGAATTCTGTGGTGCACAAAACAGAGTCTTTAGGTCTCCTTAGCACGTCAAACTTAGAGGAACAGAACTGTTAGGAAAAACTTCCTAACAGTTACCTTTTCCTGTGAAAAGGAAGCGTGACGGACGTACCGAGTGAGCTGCTGGACACGACCATAAACGCATTACAGCCGGAACGAATCAAGTCTCTATCCAAAATTAGGGAAACTTTCGGATGGTCGCGCGACCTCCTAGCTTCTCTCTCGCTCTCCTGAAGCTTTCCACGTCATTGTAGAACGACTCAGGAATAAATACCTAAAATTGCGAATGATCCGTGCAAAAGAAGGCATGTCCAGTAAATATATGGATGGTGGTAGAACGAGGGTCACTCAATACTCGGGGGGTCCAGCAACGTGCCCTTTATTATGGTCTTTTTCACAGGTGACTTGATCAAGATTGCAGCCACGTGTCTTGTTTTGTATTCAAATGAAGGGCGGCACCATACGGGCGTAACTGCAAAATTTCCGAAAACCATTTAAACTTTTCTGATCTAATTTTACATAATCTCAAATCTTGGGAAGGCACAGGATCTGAGATGTCGAGAGGGACCAGAATGGGCGTGCTGTTGGTTCCATAAACACCCGCAAACCCAACCTCTGCCTGTCTTTGTGAAATCTTTTTCAATTCAAGATGAGTGATGGCTCAGAAACTGAATTCAATGGAAATCTCAATTAGTATTACATTTCTTCATTAATTCTAAACTTTTCTTGACCAAGTTCAAGAGACACTTTCGACTTCAGGAATTCAAATTCCTGAAGAAATCAAAAACTCAGATTTAGGCGTTAATGGTTACAATTTTGTGACTAATGGTTGCTTCGCAATTAAGAAGAAAGGATCGAGGAGGGAAGAAGTGACAGAGTGTCGAAGAAAGGGGTCACGTGTCGATGGGTATCTGGTCTCTGATGAATATGTCTCTTGGAGGAAGGAAGCTGAGAGTAGCGTCGCGACGCAAAGACGCCACTGAATTTTAGGCGCCCCCCTGCGATTTTCGAGGTCGACCTGCGGGGGTCTGACACTCGTAATGAGCCAATGCTCGTCAAGCGTGCCCAACTCTTGGAAGAAGAATCTTTTTTTTTCCACCATCCAGTGTCGAATGCCAGGACCCTTAGTGTCCCGCAGAGACGATAACGTTTCTAGCATTGTTCGTCGAATTTGTATTCCTAAATGTCGCCCATCGTTTGGACACCACGAGGTTTTCGTGGTGCCCCAGAGCAAAACTTGGACCACTTCTCGTCCACATCCAGCGTCAGAGCTTCATCTGACTTCTTGCGGCATGCATCGACAAACGTCCTCGCCGGATTCTCAGTCTGCCGAAAATCCTATAAATTACTTTTCGAGTGTGTTCCTTATTTACGATCACCCGCTATTCTTTTCCTATTCAATTTCCATAAAAAATCAATTAAGCGATAGACATTTGCAGAGTGCAAACACACTGAAAATTGTACTTTGGATTTTTTGGAAATCAGGCGGATCCATTGTTCATTTATTCCTTTTTTCTGTTTTTTCTTTTTTTGAGGAGAAAAATGTCGTGGGGAATTGAGAGTTGCTTTCTGATAGTGGTTTAGGTCACGTAGATGCCTAAAAATATAAAAACCAAAATAGCCACCCTGTGGCTCCCGTGTAGCATTCTGGTGGTGAGTAACAGTTTACAACGAAAATAACTTTTGTGCAGACGAAATAAAGGGGCGATAATGCCGTGCTGATGAATCAAACAATCGTTAAACTCTTGAGCCAAGCGACGCTTTTTGGGTCGTGTTAGACTCCGGAATGCAAATATACATTCGTATTATCTTTAAATCTCCTCTGAAACCAGAAATAATTTAAATAGTCAAAATTCTCGATAAAATATGCATTATCTAGATTAGAAAAAGTCATCATGTCATTTGATTCCAGAGAATAGAAATAGAAACGCTCACTTGAACTTTACGATAATCTTTTTCAAGAATTGGAATTTGTATACGAAAAATAGAATTGAGTCGGGTTGCTTTGACGTGATCTCTTCTTTCCCAAACCACAGGCACCATGAGGTTTGTTGTTGTACTTGTACATTCTTCTCCATGAGCCATAAGTGCGTCAAAGAAAAGTCTCAATACAAGAGAGAACGAAGTTGTTCGTGCAGTTCGACTTTGCCATCTTCGCAGCATCCACGCATACGTAATAATTTATCCAACAAAGGAAGAAGTCCAGCCTCCGGCAGGGTGCATCCATTCATCCAAATCTTTGAGTAATTTGTACACATTTTCACGTTGAAGGGAGACTTTTTGAACTCGCATGATCAACAGAGGCTGGGCCCGCCTTACAATATTTCTGATCGCATTGGCAGGTTACGAAAATAGATTTTGGCACCCAGTTGCTCAGTCGAATAGAGACGCAATCGAACATGGTTCACGAAATTCGTTCACTTCCTTTCCCATGGGGATAACTTCCCCTTTCTCAAGGTGCCACTCTTTTTCAGTAACAGGTGAATCAACAGAAAATTGAAAGTATAGTTACTGAGTTTGAAATTCCAAGTTTGAAAGAAAATACTTTCGTGATATTTAACTCTTTTGATACTAATTTTTTATGCATTTATCTACCGTATAACGAACATATTCGAAAATTGGACATTCGGACAATCGATCATTACAGAGCATTCTCAATCCGTGATTTTGATATTTTTCTCGGAATAAAAAAGACATTCAACGTCACAGATAGTGAACCAAAGATCAATGTCCATTTATCTCCTGTTTGTCGAGTAGATCAAGGCCATTGAATGAACAGTTTTTATTTACAGGTCCCGTTCTTCCAGGACATTGCCTCCGTTTGATCAGCAAGCAAGTCAAAATGCATTTCTTCTCTTTTTATGTGTGTAAAAATATAAAGAGGGGAGGTGTTACATTGTAGTGATGCCCGATGCGGGAAGGCGGGTTCGGCCACTGTTTGCCTTTTGCATAAAGCATCTTGGTGATTTATGTCGAGTCACTAGATACTACGTGCACCGCCTTTGCCATCATTCCCATTCACAAACGCGGTTTTCAGGTCTGAACCAATTCATTCATGCCCACTGAGGCTGGGAATCTTGTGTGGGAGAATCGAATCTTGGATTTTTTTTCTTTTATATCACTTTTTCCATCTTTGATTCCTGTCTTCCTTCTTGGGGATTCCAGGAGCCTTTGCTTATTATCAGAACTGACACTTCGCGGTATCAGGACTCGAGGGACTTGATTATTTTCCCCAACTCAAGGTTTTAAGTCCCTGGGGAATTTTATATTGAGAGAGCATTCAATCGTTAATAAAACTTTTTTCAAAATTTAATAACAACTGTATCAAGATCATCTTTATGAAGACAATTGATGAATACAGTTGATTTAAAGACTTCGCAATGGAACAGAGAAGAAATTAGAAATTTTTTAATAAAAATGTAGAATTGCCAAAGAGATTGGAGAAAGGTATGTTACGTAAGCAGAGAGGGGCGGAATTGTGGATATTGGGATCTCAATTCTCCCACGTATGGAGTAGGTGTGTCCGCAGCTGAGCAGGTAGTTTGAGTAATTGAGATGTCTCCAAGTTGGAGAAGACGTCTGCAACAATTCGAAACCATATACGGTTTCGAGGGGGACATTGTAGCTCGAGATATATAATGCCAGCATCCTGGTGAGTCTTGCAGAATCAGATGCTCCTTCCGGGACATTCAACGATGCAAGTGCTAGATCCCACGGGATAGATTTGGGATATGTGGCCTCAAGCAATAATGGAGAATCAAACATCGACCCATAAGAATGTCGCTCAAAGGACATTTCCGCTTCCACTCATTCACCTATTACGCCAAGGAAAATAGATCTTCTTATATATCCATGACACATTTCTTCCTGTATCGAATTTCCCACATAAATTGTATTTCGCAATTCTTTTAGCGCTTTGTATTTAACTGTAAGATTTCCAAAATTATAAGTAATGCTTAGAAATTGCCAGCGCCTTTTTTTATAGTCTTTAGAATTGTCTCTTGAAATTTGACTTTTGAAATTTGTCTCTTGAAATAGGATAGTTAAAGAAAAAAGCTCGCCTTGTCAATCAATCAAGTGAAAATCGGCTCAAGAACCCTACTTCGTGAGATTCCGTCACATGCGACTTGAAACGAGGATTTTTAAAGTGGGGTCGCGTGCGGAGTGTCAGAGGACCAGGGTGAAAGTTTTACGTAAGACAAACAAGGTCGCACGACCTTCTCCCTTTCATTTGCCTTTTGCAGCACGTCGCATTCCATATTTTCGTAAATTACCCTTGAGTTCCTCGTTTTGAGGGCTGCATTTGTATTTGAGAGGTAAACCCCCACTTTTGCTACTAGTGAGCCACGCGCCATATAATTCGAGAATGGGGAAGATAAAGGTGACCAGTGAACGTTGTAAAACTTTACCGGAAGGTGATGGACACGAAGAGGGCCTTTCGCTCTGCCTGGCGTACGACTTGTCATAAATCTAGACCTCGAGGTGAATTTTGTCCGAGTGCCGAAAGTGTGTCGTAAAGCTTTCCAAAAGAGATTTGACGAAAATCTTCGGCCTATATTGCGCATCCCTGCATAACACTACTACCTAACAATTTTACTCAATGTTCAAGAAGTGTGTTGAAAACCTTCTAGAAATTTGAAAAAGGCTATGAAAGGGCAAGAAGGTTCGAAAAATTGCTTTTGTTATGAAATTTTCTTTGATTTCACGTTTTACTTAAATTTTGGATATTTGCCTATTAATAATTAGTTTATTTCTTGGCGTTTTTTAAAAATTTTAATCTACTTCTGGTGGTTATTTCTTTGAAATCATGTGGTTTAAGTTCTGAACGTTCAAATGAACGAATTTTTGGTATTGATTGTATTTTAAATTATAAATAGTGTTAAAAAATTAATTACATTTGAATGAGATTTTCGTCCTTCCTCTTTTTGTCATGTTGAGAACGAAAGGTTCAGACCAACACGAAGAGTGATTGTATTTACTCAATCCTGCATAATTCATTCATAATAGTGTTAAAATATTAATTCATTTGCATTAACATTCATTTTTTATGAAAGAATATGGAAGACATTATAAGTGTTGGTTTGAATCTTTCGTTCCCAGCATAATGAAGAAAGGACGAAAATCTCATTCAAATGTAATTAATTTTTTAACACTATTTATAATTTAAAATACAATCAATACCAAAATTCGTTCATTTGAACATTCATAACTTAAACCACATTTGAAATCTTTGTATTTTTCTTTTTTGAGATGATATGATAGCGAAAGTTTTGGATTAAAATTCATTCTGAACTAATCCTGAAAGAAAATAATAACACCGAAATTTAAAATTCCTAAAATTTCCAAAGTTAAATACTCCCAAAAAACATGCTGGAATTTTTAATGTCGGGAATTTTAAATTTCGGTATTATTATTTTATTTTGGGAATTTATGTGATCCCCAATCCGAAATTTTAACAGGATATTTAGACGAACTACCAGAATTTTGAACCTTAGTCTACCTGTAATTATAAAAATAGAGTGACTCTTAAAGCCCTAAAAAATGGTTAAAAATGGTTAAAAATCGATGTAACTGTCAGATGAGTACGATCGTAATTCAAAACTCCGTTTTCACATTTATGATCCCGGGGAAAGCGTTGTGGGCCAGACGGTGAGCAGGTTATATGACCCCGAATAGTGGTATATAAAGTGGTAAAATCGTCCTAGGTGGAAAATAATGGTGGCAGCAGCACGGGCATAAATATTCGCACTTTCCAATTCCCTTTGGAGTTTGTAAGAAGGCTCTTAGCCCACTGACCTAAAACGCATAGCAGCTTCACCGAAAACCGAGGCTTTTGGCCAAGGATCGTAAAGCGTGCGAACGGGGAAGCAAGACCAAACACTAAACCTAAATTGCGTCCTTCCGTCACTCGTTACGCTTCCACGTTTTCGCTATCCTCTTCTTTTGCGTCTTGTTATATCCTTTTCCTTCCTCTGTCTCCCTCATCCTTTTTCATTTTTGCTCATCTTTGCGGTGGGCGCAGGTACCTAAGATTCTAAAAGCAGGTCTCCTTCCAAGTTCACCTACAAATCAGGACCTCCTCCCAAATTTTAAACGGTTGCAATTTCGCACGCTAGTCGCACGACTGCATGTCCTATTCAATGTATTCATCCAAGTTTACGTCTTCTTTCGTCGACGTTTGCCGACACGGATCCAGGCGTGACGCCATAATTTGGTTCACTAGGTTTTCGAGATTTAGGGCTATAAAGTTTGCTTTGGATACAGGATACACCCTGATTGGTATCTTAAGAATAGATGCAGAGTTATGAGACCGGCGTGATCCTTCTGAAGAAAAAAAATCGTGTAAAAGGTTTGGGGAGTTTTTTTTAGAGGTGAGTGAAAAGAACAAACGAGAGTAGAGAAAGAGAGGAAAACGAGGCAAGTGGAGAGGAGGAAAGAAAAGAGAATGAAGAGATTAGATTAGCAGTTTCAGATAGAAAGGACCTAAAAATGTACTTTTGCTGAAACGCAAAGTGAAGTTTATTGGATTTCACTGAATAGGCACATCAGTTTTACGACCCACAAAAATTTATTTATCTTTTGCTTGTTTTGCCATAAAAAACAATGGATGAGAATGAAGGAGAAATCAAGAATAATCAGTGGTTTTTGTTAGTTTTTGAATAGCCATTATACAAATTGATTAGAAGTATTTTTGGTTATTCTCTCCAGTCCCCATTTGGGCATAAACAGTCACAATACAGCAGTGTTGAGAATTGAATTACCAGCACTTTTCTAAAGACTTCTTTATCCCTTTAAAGACCTTGTGAAAAGTTACACCCTTTTTCTTGATTACTTTGAAATATAGTACCTTTGTGGGGCTCAAGCACCTACATTATGTTTTTTATGATCCACAATTTATATTCATCCCCATCATGACACGACAATTTTTTTACATGACTTACCACCGCGATTATGTCTAATAGGATATTTTGGTGTTTGAAAAAGTAACTGAGGTTTCAGAACATCCATTACTTGATCCTGAATATAATCTAAAATTCTTTTAACGCTGGGCTATTTGAATCTTGTAAACATCTGCGACATATCTGGTCGAAGGCTAACTCCCAAAGTTTGCTTATAGGTATCTTCCAGGTCAAATTCTTTTAATGGTTTTAGGATGGTACTATCCTTTAAGTGGATTACTGGTTCAATGTTAATTCAAGTTTAAATAGATTAAGCTAGGAAAATCCCTAAAAGCTAAAGGAGCCAAGCATTAGGTCCTACAGAATACAGTTTTATGATCATAACCCAAGTCCGAAGTAATTAACGTCTTGTTCCCGTAAATGACTTTTGAAAACAGTGTAATAAGATGAGCTATATTATCGCAGTAAACAATGATTTATTCGTATACAAGAGGGAATTCCGTCAATAAATTGCAAAACAAAATTTACTTTATAGACCTTTCCTTTTGTCATTTGTTTTATTTTATAGAGCTTAGAGCAATTCAAGTTCTTCTTCAAGGTGTTGGACATTAAGAAGTTGAGTCATTCCACTATGGTTTGTTTATTATGAAAGGAGGGGGTGTAATATTTGGATAATTTGCAATAGGTTTTAGCGGGAGGAGCATCAGCTTATCCTGATATATCCCGTGTTTCCGGCCTTTTCGAACACCCTGTACACCGATGTATTTGACGTTTCGACGTGAACTAGGGCCGTTAAGGAGACCCGAGGATAAATAATAGGGAAGGCGAATAATAGATCTGAGCGCGGCGAGGGTGACGGCTTGGCAATTTCTGGATGACCGTACGGAGGTTTTTCAGAATGGTACAGCGGCTCGTTGCCGGGGCACCACATATGGGCACCCTGGAGTATTAGATAATGGTGTTATTCCCCTTCCCCCCTCGATCCCCCTTCAATCCCCTCATCAGCCTCGTAACGCCCTCTCTACAAAGAACACCCGTCTCTGCATCCACTCTATCGTAAATCTGACGATTAGCCAAAACGGAAATTCTTTCAAATTCCTGACTTAATTTTTACTCTCACCAAAATTCTCTCGACAGTAACAACTGTAATTCAATACCTTTTGAAGGTATGAAAATTTCGAGGGTCAAAGAAAAACAAGAAAAAGGTTTTATAAGATTTTGTGAGAATTTTAATAAAGGGGGACCATTTTCTGTGTTTTTTTCTTTTTTTATAAATTGGAAGCTAAAGGACTTTCTTTTTATTAAAAAGGGTGGTGAAAAAAATACTTGACCCCACTTAGCTTGTGATGTGGTTGGTTTCTATGGAACACTGTGATTGCGTTTGAAACAGTAGCCTATTAAGCGAGAGCCTAGATGTTTATAGTGGATCGTTAAAAGCAAACTAGAGTCTTCTCTTATGACGCTATCGTGATTCGATATCTGCGATCCACTCGAGTCTCTAAAGCTTCCGGGTATCAGATTTAGTATTCACCCAGGACCTGCTTTCGTGGTGGTAGAGGATAAATTTGATCCTTCCATGATATTAACCATAACATCCACCATCCCTGGATATCACAAGTAACTCTGATGAACTTAAACTTAAATAGACAGCAAGTTATTAGGACTTTGATATTAAAGGAAATAGACTATTTTGCGTATTAATTTTTAATGACTTTCTAGTTCACTGGCGAAATAACTTTAACTTTTTACAAGTTCGAGGCATTTAAAAGCCAATCAGGTTTGAAATTCCAATATATTGATGAATTTTTAAGGATTCATGAATTTTTCACATAAAATGATATTGAAAATTTTTAAGGATCTGTAAGGGATTTCAGGAGATTTCTAGGAATTTAAAGAGTCAAATTTGAAGAAAGCTAACACGATTATTTATTGCTTCTGAGAACTTGAAGTCATTCAAAAGTCAATCAGGTTTCTGTCAACATTTATTAGATAGAAAAATTAGTTAAAATAACAAATAACGACCCTGTGGAAACGACAGTAATTATTTCCACCCGAAAAATCATGTTCCATTCATGAAAAAAAATCGAGCCCTAAAAATCAGTAGTAACGCTCTCGTGAGTGAAACTTTTGCCGTTCGAATGCGCGAAGTAACATTAACGTCTGGAGAATGGACCGGGGTATCGGAGGGTGAAGGAACCTCGAAGGGTGGTCGGTTGATTTTGAGGGGATGCTAGGGAGTTGTCGCGGCGTACCCCTGCGGGCTCCCGCTCTCGGCTCCTAGTCCGAGGCCAGGGTGGTTTACCCCCGACGACCGTAATACGGCTGTACGAGGGGTGAGTACACAAGCTCACCCTTATATATACGCGGGTAGCCACGTACCCAGCGTACACATGAAACGAAGGGCAAAACGCAACGCACGCCACGCTCTTCGAAAAGGGACCGTCGGACCGAGAATAATCGATAAATCTGCAGCCCTTCACGAGAAAACCTGCGATGCTTACATCGAGGGTTGAAAGAGGGGGTGAAGATAAACAGGGATGGAAAACCATATCGACATAGCAATTGCTAACGATAGATTTTCCAACCCCCATTTTGTTCAGCGAGTCAATTTGTCCTATAATATAATCAGGATCATCAAGCTGAGTCACCTGTTACCGCTCAAATTTGGGGTGAAAATGACCTTGAGATTTTTTTTTCATTCACGGTTCATTGTATTATTTGTAATGCTTCATTCTTCATTGAAATATCTTTTCTAAATTCCGAGTATTTGGATTTTTTGGGGAATTTTCTTTCTTGTATAATTGAGGTAACAGGTGCACTTAGAGGGAGATGCCGCAAGTATAGAGGAAAAAAGTTCGCCAGATGAAATGCTCTGACCCCAGCTTCGCAGTAGCAAGTAGGTACTTAGTACCTACGCTCTCACTCCCTCTGAGGCATCCTGTCATGTACCCGCCCTCCTGATATTACCCTTTAGAATAGCTGCAAAAATTATGGACAGCCGATAGGCTACCAGGGGTGCGTCTCATCCATTTAGGTCCATCACACATGACTGGATGGGGTGAGACTTATCCCGCAGAGGTTCTCACGTAGATTACATGACCCTGTTTTTTTTTCTCTAGATTCTGCTGTCGCAAAGCTCTACAATCTATCCTTTATCGATCTTATTAAATTGGCACTTTATTCCTATCATAATTCTCGATAAAGTCAAATATTTCCAGGCGAAACTGTAGTCGCGGATAATCAACTTTTGACAGGGATTGATAGTAAAATTCGAGATACGTTTTGTCATCTTTGGAAGCAGATGTAAAGAAAATTTATTCAGAATATTAAGTTCTAGATCCTCGAAATTTAGAAGATATATAGATATATATATATATATATATATAT
>UCOH01009544.1:0-14349 GCA_900474275.1 Synergus japonicus
CGTACGCACACAGTTCACAAAACACTTTCAGATCACGTCGGGGTCACCAATTGTGGGGTTGTATGTGTAAATAAATAACTGGGCACTGTGTTTAATTAAACAAGGATAATATTTTATTAATACAAAAAGTTAATATAAAATATATATGAGTCCGGTCGTGTCAAGAGACGAGTCGGTCTTGACGGTGCTCAAGTACGAAAAGCAACTGACTGGAAACGCACTTCCAGGTTCAGTCGTAGGTCAAGAGACCCTTTTTTTATTACCAATCTATAGTACTTATTTTAGGAACTGTTAAACATCTGGAAAGTATTTAAGTAATATAAAACTGCCTACATGGGCTCTTTGCTGGCCCTGTCGTCGGTAGTCCTAATCCGCTCGATTGCTTTATGGCAATCGTGAGCTTTCGTTCCCAAAGTTTTATTTCTAAATCTGTACTTTTACTAAAGAAAATATTCTTAACTAAAATACTTAGAAAATATAGCTACGCTACAAGTTCATTGAATAATTAGTCAATATTAGACAATTAATTATATACGCATTAGGTACCCGGTGAATGTCCCTAAACCTGGAATTACAAAATTGTTCGATATAAAAAGGGGCCATATTAAAATTAAGTGCTTAATTAGTGTGGAATTGATTATAATTGTTAAATTATAAGTAGAAAGTTGTACTACAAGAAAATAGATGCTGTCATTTTAATAATTTTCAACGATCAATTAATATTGATTAATATCAATTAATATGAGAGTAAACAATGTCTACTTATTGTTCAATTATTCTTACGAACAAAACTTAAGAAACCTATGACGCAGAGGAGTAGAGTACCAGTAGGAACCCTCATTTTTCAAAAAATTAAAAATTAGGCTTGACTTACGACGACTCATATCTTCTTGGTGAAATTCATTGCTTTATATACTAAGTGTTTAGTTATTTGGGCGTGACGAAAGCGTAATCGTGAATAAAGAATAAAATAAAATAACATCAGTACAAAAATTGAGATAAGAAGATCTGTATTGAATAGGCACTAAAACTATATGTATAAAAGAATTTGTTTAAAAACTTTGCTTTACGAAAGCTTTTTATTTATGTATAATATCAGGTGTACAACTTACACACATAAAATGTTTTTTAATATCATTTTTGGACCTCATGATCTTGTCCCATTCCCAGATTGTGTTGGTACAAAAATTCTTCTGGGAGGAGGCACTGCAAAACGTTGTATAGTACCATCTGGTCCTTCCTGCGATACATGAGCAATGCCAGTATTCCAATTATAAGCTACCGTAATTTGTGAATTTGAGATTGAAGTATATCTTGCGAAATTCGGCAATGCTATACGTCGACCCTGTCTTACAGTATAGTAGAGTCGTTCTACACCTGAATCAGGTCTATAATTCGCATTTCCGCTACCACTTCCTGAGCTAAATTCTGTAAGAAGAAAGTAGAAGTATAAGGTTTTGGTAAACTAGAACAATAGCTTTTCGTCATTTTAACAAGTAACTGAATAATTAGTCTATATTAGACAATCATAATTATATACGCATTAAGTACCCGGTAAATGTCCTTAAACGCGTGGAATAACAACATAATCCAATTCAGAGAGGGGTTGTATCAAAATTAAGTACTTCATTAGTGCCTAATTGTATAATTGTTATATTAGAATTAAAAAGTTGTAGTAGCAAAAAATAGATGCTATCATTTTAACAATTTTGAACGATCAATGAATAATGACAATATTTTGAGAGTAAAGAATATTTACTTATTGTTCAATTATACTTACGAACGAAACTTAAGAAACCAACAATATAGAGGAGTAGAGTGCAAGTAGGAATATTCATATTTTCGAAAAATGACAACATATGCTTGACTCACAACGACTGATAACTTCTGGGTAAAATTCATTGCTTTATATACTAACTGTTTAGTTGTTTTGGAGATACGTAAGCGTAAACATAAGTAAAAAATAAAATAATATAACATCACATTTTTGATGAACAATTGTCTAAAGGAAACACTTGTTCAAAATTGTGATAAGAAGTTCTGTAATAAATAGGAATATAAAGTTTGCTTTACTAAAGCTTATCATAACAGAACTTGATTATGTGGCTCAATGATTTAAAAGCAATTTTCAATGACATACAGATTGTGTCTTGACAAAATAAAAAATTTTACAATAATATTCGACGCAAACGAAGAATTATAAAAATGGGTGTCTTCTAAAACCTCTACCTTTTCTCAAACCAACCAATCAACGAAAATAACTACGCCTACAAAATATTTAGCAAGTACTCTGTATCCTACGAATAAGAACTTTGCATTAGTAAAAATAAACTTTAATTACTTTAGTTAAAGTTTCAACAAAATAGTTGAATATTCAATCAAAAGTAGTTGAATTTTCAATCAGAGTAAGTAAAAAATGGTTGAATTTTCAATACATTTCTAACAGTGTAGTACCATCCGGTCCTTCCTGTGATACATGTGCAATGCGAGTTTGCCAATTGTAAGCTATCGTAATTTGCGAATTTGAAATTGAGGTATATCTTCCGAAATTCGGCAGTAATAGACGTTCACTCACATGCGCATCATAGTGGTGCCGATCTACAGATGAATCAAATCTATAATTTGCATTTCCGCTATCATTTCCTGAGCTCAATTCTGTAAGAAGAAAATCTACTTTTAACGTTTTTGTATACTGGAATTCATCATTTTAACAATTGAATAATTAGTCAATATTAGACAATTAATTATATATGCATTATAGTAATCCGTTAAATGTCCTGAAACCTGAAATTACAATATTATCCAATTCAAAGCTGGGCTGTATCAAAATGATAATGATAATCAAAATTATGTACTTAATTAGTGCCTAATTGTATAATTGTTATATTACAATTAAAAAGTTGTGGTTCCAAAAGATAGATGCTGTCATTTGAAAAATGTTGAACGATCATTTACTATTCACAAATTTTTAAAAGAAGACAATGTTTACTTATTGTTCAATCATAATTACGAACAACACTTAAGAAACCAACGATGTAGAGGAGTAGAGTGCTAGTAGGAACCCTCTTTTTTCGGAAAATGAAAAATTATGCTAGACTCACGATACTGATATTTTCTTGGTGAAACTCATAGCTTGATATACTAACATTTTAGTTATTTGGGAGTTATTTAAACGTAATCGTGCATAAAAAATAATATAAAATGATACTATGTTTCTACTGAATAATTGTCCATATGAATAAACAGTAAAAAAAATTGAGATAAGAAGATCTTTATAGCATAGGCACTAAAACTATATCTATAAAAGAATGTCTTCACTAGAATTTGCACTCTAAAAAAATAAACAAAACATCTTGTATTTCTGGAAACCTATTTTAGAAGGAAACAGTTTAGATGGAAAATTGAGATAAGATAATCTGTATTGAATAGGCAATAAAACTATATGTAAAGAAGGATTTCTTTAAAAACTTTGCTTTACGAAAGCTTTTTATTTATGTATATCAGGTGTACAATTTACATACATAAAATGTTTTTGTATTTCATTTATGGACTTGATGATCCTCTTCTAGGCCTAGATCGTGGTGGTTCAACAATTATTGTGGGAGGAGGTGCTGCAAAACGTTGTAAACTACCATCTGGTCCCATTTGCGTTACATGTGCAGTGCGAGTATTCCGATTATAAACTACCGAAATTTCTGAATTTGAAATTGAGGTATATCTTGCGAAATTCGGCAATAATATACGTTCACCCATTTGCGCAGCATAGTAGAGCCGTTCTACATGTGAATCAAGTCTATAATTCGCATTTCCGGTACCACTTCCTGAGCTAAGTTCTGTAACAAGAAAATAGAAGATTACGGTTTTTCTGGACTAAAACAATAGCTTTTCGTCATTAACTGAATATTTAGTAGGGTTTCTGGTTTCTCCACATCTTTTATTTCTCGAGGTACGAGAGTTCTTGACCAGGATTTCTCGAATTTCTCTAGTATCTCGAGAAATTTTGAACTTTTTAATAAAATACGATTTTATTTACAAACTTTGGCTTAATTGGTACATATTACAAATTAGACTGATTAATTTGATCAATTAAATCAAATGGTAAATTTTTAGTTAGTACATCTCTAGATAACTAAAAATCTGCTTAACAAAAAAAACATTTTCCTACTAACTTACATAAATTAAAAATGCCTTTTTTATTTATTGTAACTCAGACTGTAAAAAAGCTGGGCTTGCAATTTTCTTATCAAAAATTACCATTTGAAATTCATCTATTTTCTTTTTTCCGTGTAGCGCACGTAATTGATTTCTCGAGTTCTCGAAGAGTTGCATTATTTTTCCCGTCTCGACTAAAGTCAAATTTTTCGAAAATTCTCGAGCAGAAACCCTGATACATAGTCAATACCGGGTGTCTTACCACCTATACAACTACCGGTAATATGTGATAGAGCACAAAAAAAGAAACAGAAAAGTCCTCTGGCAAATTTGGATCTGGGCCTTAATATGAGCACAGTAAAGCTTTAAAGTTGAACCAATTAGGAGCGAGATTTAGCAAACCATTTGTTTCTGTTTCAAGTGTGCCCAACTTTGAAGCTTTACTGTGCCCAAATTTAGGTCCAAATCAAAATTTGCCAGAGGACTTGTCTGTTTATGTTTTCGTGCTCTATCACATATTACCGGTAGTTGTATAGGTGGTGGGACACCCTGTATTAGACAATTAATTATATACGCATTAGATAACCGGTAAATATCCTTAAACCTGGAATAACAACATAATCCAATTCAGAGAGAGGTTGTATCAAAATTAAGTATTTCATTAGTGCCTAATTGTATAATTGTTATATTAGAATTGAAAAGTTGTAGTAGCAAAAAATAGATGCTATCATTTTAACAATTTTGAACGATCAATGAATAATGACAATATTTTGAGAGTAAAGAATATTTACTTATTGTTCAATTATACTTACGAACGAAACTTAAGAAACCAACAATATAGAGGAGTAGAGTGCAAGTAGGAATATTCATATTTTCGAAAAATGACAACATATGCTTGACTCACAACGACTGATAACTTCTGGGTAAAATTCATTGCTTTATATACTAACTGTTTAGTTGTTTTGGAGATACGTAAGCGTAAACATAAGTAAAAAATAAAATAATATAACATCACATTTTTGATGAACAATTGTCTAAAGGAAACACTTGTTCAAAATTGTGATAAGAAGTTCTGTAATAAATAGGAATATAAAGTTTGCTTTACTAAAGCTTATCATAACAGAACTTGATTATGTGGCTCAATGATTTACAAGCAATTTTCAGTGAATAATGTTTTTATTTATGTGTATCAAGTGTACAATTTACACACATAAAATGCTTTTTAATTTCATTTATGGACCTGGTGGTCGTGGCCTAGGCCTAGGTTGTGATTGTTGAATAATTATTTGGGGAGGAGGCACTGCAAAACGTTGTATAGTACCATCTGGTCCTTCCTGCGATACATGAGCAATGCGAGTATTCCAATTATAAGCTACCGTAACTTGTGAATTTGAGATTGAGGTATATCTTGCGGAATTCGGCAATAATATACTTTGACCCATTTGCGCATCATAGTAGTGCCGTTCTATACGTGAATCAAATATATAATTTGCCCTTCCGCTTTCACTTCCTGAGCTCAATTCTGTAAGAAGAAAATCTACGTTTAAAGTTTTTGTATACTTGTTTTCGTCATTTTAACAATTGAATAATTAGTTAATATTAGACAATTAATTATATATGCATTAAGTATCCGTTAAATATCCTGAAACCTGGAATTACAAAATTATCCAATACAAAGTCATTAAAAAAATTTTGAACGATCAATTAATATTCACAAATTTTTGAAAGTAGACAAGGTTTACTTATTCTTCAATCATACTTACGAACAAAACTTAAGAAACTAACGATATGGAGGAGTAGAGTGCAAGTAGGAACCCTCATTTTTCGAAAAATTAAAAATTAAGCTTGACTCACGACTAATGATATCTTCTTGATGAAATTCATAGCTTTATATACTAACTTTTTAGTTATTTGGAAGTTACGTAAACATAATCGTGCGTAAAAAATAAAATAAAATAATATAATATTTCTACTGAGTAATTGTTTATATGAATAAACAGTAAAAAATTGAGATAAGAATATTTATATTGCATAGGCACTAAAACTATATGTATAAAAGAATGTCTTCACTGGGGGTTGCGCTTTAAAAAAAACAACTAAAAAACACATCTTGTATTTTTGGAAACCTATTTTGTAAGGAAACAGCGTTGAATTAAAATTTGTTTTCTTTGTTGATTAATTTGCATTAGTGGTTTAGTTTTAGTTGATATACTATGCTCAAATTAAAAAAAATAATATTGAAAATGAATTATGGTTTGTTTAATCGACAGATTGTAATGTTATAAACATAATAGTTTATCAATATAAAAGGCATTTTTAATTGAAGTTGATAGCAAAATGTTCGTTTAAAAATTTCCCATTTGATTTAATTCATCAAATTTATCAGTCTAATTTGTAATACTAATAATGTCAAAATTTGTAATTATAACAGTGTTTTATTAAAAAGTTCAAAATTTCTCGAGAAAAAAAAAATTTTTAATTTAAAAAATTTTAATTTAAATTTAAAAAAAAATTCTGGTCGAGAATTCTCGTAACTCGAGAAATAAAAAAGGTCGAGAAACCAGAAACCCTAGTCTTCCCAAAATTTGATTTACGAAAGCTTGTCACAACAGAACTTCTCTCCGAGTCTCAATAATTTGAGAGTAATTTTCAATGATTAATCTTTTTATTTATGTATATCAGGTGTACAATTTATACACAAATATCTCTCTATGAGGAGGCAAATTTATTTGCAATATTATCACATTGAGGAAGCAAAGTGCTCAAAAATGAGCAGAAAAAGATATAAATATATTTAAATGGAACACCTGAGATCGAATTCACAGCTAGTTTATTTCATTTATGAACCAGATGCTCCTCCCCTAGGCCTAGGTTGTGATGGTTGAACAATCATTTGGGGAGGAGGTACTACAAAACGATGAATAGTACCATCCAGTCCTTTCTGTGATACATAGGCAATGCGAGTTCTCCAATTATAAGCTACCGTAATTTGTTCATTGGAGATTGAGAGATATCTTCCGTAATTCGGCAATAATACACGTTGACCTAATTGCCCAATATAGTAGCGCCGTTCTATATCTGTTTCCAATCTATAATTCGCATTTCCGCTATTACTTCCTGAGCTCAATTCTGTAAGAACAAAGTGGAGGTTTAAAGTTTTTGTAGACAGGAAAATTAGCTTTTCGTCATTTTAACAATTAATTGAATATTTTCAATATTAGACAATAAACTATATACACATTAGGTACCCAGTAAATGTCCCTAAACCTGGAATTATAAAATTATCCAATAAAAAGGGAGGCTGTTAAAAGTAGTACTGGTGATCGAAATCAAAGATACAGAGGTTTAATACAATTAAAGTTTATTTAAATTAACAGGATTGCTTAATTCACAAAATACCGATGATTTCTAACATGAATAAGAAATTTAAGGTATAATCCAGATTCTGAGAGAAGTTTCACAAACTCAGCAAAAAATAACTAGATTATTTTGAGAGATGTTTCACTAAAGATGTAAAGATATGAAATAACTCGCAAATCAATGAGTAAACATTGATTTAAAAGATGTTTGAGATTTAAGGGATATAAATTAACAAAAGAAAAATGTGATCAGTTAATAAAGAAACTTGAAGAGACTCAACACAATGAAATTTAGTCAAGAAAAGTGAAAAGACTCAAAGTGATGAACAAAGATGTAATCAACTCATGAGATATAGAGAGACTCAAGAAAACGTGAACTAGTAGGATACGAAAATGTAACTCAGTAGATAATTCAAAGAAGCTCTGAACTCGTACGAGATCAAAGTATAACTGAGGTGAAGAGTCTTTCTAAGGTTCAAAGGTACATTTTTAGAGAAAGCAAGAATATTAGAAAAAGTAGCATTTGAATTTTATGATGGTTAGATCTGAAGGGTCGAAGAGTACCTGGACCTTAGCGCGCATAGAACTTTTAACATAGAATTGTAGCAAGACCAGTAATAATTCCAGATTTTCTTAATAGGAATGTAAAACCCAGCAAATATACTTTTTGGCAGAGAAATAGTATTATCGAGAGAAATACTAAATATTATGTTTCTAAACTGAGACTTAACATTATTGTTATTAACAAGCATGTCTTTTTTTTAAAGAATATACAATTATTTGATTAAACAGAGGCCATATCAAAATTATGTGCTGAATTAGTGTCGAATTGATTAATTGAGTGTGCGGATTCTAAACCACGTATCTTTTATCCCTTTACATAAAAGTTGTATTTCTTACTGTTTCTACAAAAAAGTGGAAAAACTAAATTTTTTGAGAAATTAAATTTAATACATATTTTCTGAAGACATCAGGGAACAACTCAAAAGGTCGGAAACGGCCAGGCAAATTTTATGCGTGGTTATAGAATCCGGACCCTCAATTGTTATGTTAGAATTGGAAAGTTGTAGTACCAAAAAATAGATGCTATCATTTTAACAATTTCTAACGATTAATGAATATTGACAACATTTTAAAAGTACACAATGTTTACTTATTGCTCAATTAGACTTACGAACAGAACTTAAAAAACCAACGATGAAGAGAAGTAGAGTACTAGTAAGAATCTTCATTTTTTCGAAAAATGATAACTTTAGCTTGAGTCAAGACGACTGATATCTTCTTGGTGAAATTCATTGCTTTATATATTGTTTAGTTATTTGGGAATTACGTAAGCGTAATCGTAAATAAGGAAGAAAATAAAATGACATTTTGCTGAATAATTGTCTATATAAACAAACAGTACAACATTCAGATAAGAAGATCTGTATTTAATAGGTACTAAAGCTATATTTGGAAAGTATGTCTTTACAAATTTTGCTTTATGTAAGTTTTTGTTCCTCCGGAACTTGTCTATGTGGCTGAATAATTTAAAAGTACTTTTCAATGAATTAGGCTTTTTTTTAGATATACCAGGTGTACAATTTACACAGATAAAAGGTTTTTTTATTTCATCTATGGACCTGAAGGTCGTGTCCTAGGGCTAGGTTTTGGTAGATCTGGAATTATTTGGGGAGCAGGCACTGCAAAACGGTGTATAGTACCATCTTGTCCTTTCTGCGATACATGTGCAATGCTAGTGTTCCGATTCATAGCTACCGTAATTAGTGCATTTGAGAGTGAAGTATAGTATGCGAAATTCGGCAATAATATTTTTTCACCCACATGCCCATTAAAGTAGTGACGTTTTATATATGAATCATATCTATAATTCGCTTTTCCGGTATCACTTCCTAAGCTCAATTCTGTAAGAAGAAAGTGGAGGTTTAAAGTTTTTGTAGACTGGATCAATAGCTTTTCCTCATTTTAAGAATTTAACACTGAAAAAACAAATTGGTTGGGCCAATTACTTAGTTGGTAGTATATGACGTTGCTATTTTATTGGTTGGACAACCACTTTTCTTGTTGGCCTCAATCTTCGGTCAGCGGTACTATTCAGTTTTTTGAGGTAAGAATATGAGTTTTTACTCTAACAAACCAAATAGTAAGGCCAACAAGAAAAGTGGTTGTCCCAACCAATCAAATAGCAACGTCATATACTACAAACTAAGTATTTGGCTCAAACAACTCGATTTTTCAGTAAATAATTAGTCAATATTAGTCAATAAGCTATATATACGCATTAGATACCCAATAAATGTCCCTAAACCCAGTACTCTCAAAGTTGGCTTTCTGCGCGCGCAGCGTGTGTTGAAGAAATTTTGCCATTGGCTGTAATGTGGCGCGCGATTCAAAAAGGAATTGATTTAATTCGATTTTGAATCAAATAGTAAGGAGTCAACTTTGAGAGCACTGCCTAAACCTAGAATAACAAAATTATCCAATACCTAGGGATATATTAGAATTAGAAAGTTGTGGTACCAAAAGATAGATGCTATCATTTTAACAATTTTGAACGATCAATTAATATTCACAAATTTTTGAAAGTAGACAAGGTTTACTTATTCTTCAATCATACTTACGAACAAAACTTAAGAAACTAACGATATGGAGGAGTAGAGTGCAAGTAGGAATCTTCATTTTTTTCGAAAAATGACAACATATGCCCGACTCACGACTTCTGATATTTTCTGGGTGAAATCCATTACTTTATATACTAAATGTAGATAATAAATGTTTTATTGTCTAAATGTAGAAATAGTGCAAACTTGAGATAAGAACATCTGTATGGAATAGGAATACAAACTTTGCCTAGGAAAGCTTGTCACAACAGAATTTGTCTATGTGTCTCAATAATTTAAGAGTCATTTCCAATGAATAATGTTTTTATTTATGTATATATCAAGTGTACAATTTACACACATACAATTTTTTTTATTTCATTTATGGACCTGGTGGTCGTGTGCTTGGCCTAGGTGATACATGAGGAATTATTTGGGGAGGAGGCACTGCAAAACGTTGTATAATACCATCTGGTCCTTTTTGCGATACATGTGCAATGCGAGTATTCCAATTATAAGCTATCGTAACTGGTGAATCTGCGATTGAGATATATCTTCCGAAATTCGGCATTAATAGAAGTTCACCCGCACGCGCATCATAGTAGCTCCGTTCTACATCTGATCCATGTCTATAATTTGCAGGTCTGGGATCACTTCCTGAGCTGAATTCTGTAAGAAGAAAAAGGAGTTTTAGAGTTTTTGTAGACTGGAAAAATAGCTTTTCGATATTTTAACAATTGAATAATTAATCAATATTCGACAATTAATTATTTACGCCTTATGTACCCGGTAAATGTCCTTATACCTGGAGTTACAACATTATCCAATTCAAAGGGGGGCTGTATAAAAATTAAGTGTGTAATTAGTGCCTAATTATATAATTGTTGTATTAGAATTAGAAAGTTGTGGTAGCAAAAAGTAGATGATTTCATTTTAACAATTTTGAACGATCAATGGATATGAAGAACATTTTGAGAGTAAAGAATATTTACTTATTGTTCAATTATACTTACGAATAAAACTTAAGAAACAAAAGGTGTAGAGAAGTAGAGTGCAAGTAGGAATCTTCATTTTTTCGAAAAATGACAACATGTGCCTGATTCACGAGAACTGATATCGTCCGGAAGAAATTTATTGCTTTATATACAAACTGTTCTGTTACTTACAACTTACGTAAGCGTAGTCGTAAATAAAGAATAAAATAAAATTACATGATATTTCTGTTGAATAATTGTCTAGTTGGACATACAGTAAAAAATCCAGATAAGGAGATATATGTATTGATTAGGCACCAAAATTATATATATAAAAAAATGTCTTTACAAACTTTGCTTTACGAAAGCTTTTTACAACGCAACTTTTCTACGTGTCTCGATAATTTAAGAGTAATTTTCAATGAATAAAGTTTTTATTTATGTATATTAGATTTACAATTCACACACATAAAATGTTTTTTTATTTCATTTATGCATCTGATGGTCGTGTATTAGGCCTACGACGTCTTCTATGTTCAAAAATTATTTCAGGAGGAGGCACTGCAACACGATGTATAGTACCATCTTGTTTTTCCTGCGATACATGTGCAATGCGAGTACCGTGATTAAAAGTTACGTTAATTCGTGCATTTGAGACTGAGAGATATGTTGCATAATTCGGCAATAATATACGTTTACCCACTTCCGCATTAAAGAATTGCCTTTCTACATTTAAATCATTTCTAAAATTCGCAGGTCTGGTATCACTTCCTGAGCTCAATTCTGTAAGAACAAATTTGAGGTATACAGTTTTTGTAATCTAGAAAAATAGCTTTTCGTCATTTTAACAATTAATTGAATAATTAGTCAATATTAGACTATTAATTATATGTGCATGTAAATGTCCCTAAACATGAAATTACAATATTATTCAATTAAAAAGGGGGTTTTATCAAAATTAAGCGCTTAATTATTGCCGAATTGTTGTAGTACCAAAAAATAGATGCTGTTATTTTTACAATTTTGAATGATCAATGAGTATTAACAAAAGTTTGAGAGTACACAATATTTACTAATTGTTCAATTATACTTACGAAGAAAACTTAAGAAACCCACGACGTAGAGGAATAGAGTGCCAGTAGGAATCTTCATTTTTTCGAAAAATGAAAACTTATGCTTGACTTGCGACGACTGATATGTTTTTATTAATTGTAATTGCTTTATATACTAACCAAGATCCATATTGGCAAGTAACGTTTTTCTTATCAGACACACAATAGATTTACTGCTTGTTTAATTTATTATATGCCTAATTCATTTCTGTGGTAATAAGTAATCTCACACGCATGTTATTTTTATACGCGCCTTTCCTTACATACTATATAAAGAATAGGTGAAATTTCAGAGGCGCATGAATATCACCCAAATTTCATTTGACATAATTTGTTCTAATATTTATATAGCCGAATTATTATTGGACCTAATCTCCGTTTATCCGAATTAAAATTCTCTCTAATTCCTATAAGTCCGATTTTTCATTTATTCTAATTATCAACTGCCCTAAACAGGGCCGGCTCTACCATATAGGCGAACTAGGCAAGAGCCTAGGGCGGCAAAATCAGGCAAAAATTTTTTATTTTATAACGACAAGTCAATGGAAAAAGTTCGAAATATTCATCTCTTATTTCAAATTTACCGCAAAAAATTAGAGTGCAGCCTAGTGACCAACTAATGAAATACTATTCACGTTATTTGTGTATACACAATACACGTTTCATTATGGGATGGTTATTGGCAATATTGGTATATCTTATGTTGGCATATTTTTCCTGTCATTTTCATAAATTTGTATTTTCATTGATAGAAAATAATGTAAATTACAAGATTACAACTTGTATAATATTGTTACGGTCTTATTCTTTACTACCTCTTGTTGATTATCAAGAGTTTTCTACGTATCTAGACAATTATCCTGAAATGTAATTATTTCATCATTTTCCAAGCAAAAAGCGCGAAAAATCGGAGTAGTCTTGTAATTCGGCACATTCTAATTTACGATTATATAAGAAAAATCTTACCAAAAAAAAAAACTTTTGATTATCTAATTAAGAAAAATTGTAGCAAGTATTCTCAATGCTATTTTATTACTACGAAAGAATGTGGAATTGATTATATATTTTTTAATGTGCAATGACTTTATTGTTAATTCAAATAAAGGATCTTGATTTTTATTTATTTGATCGAGAAAATATTGCTTAGAGATAGATTAATTTATTATCGCAGATTTAGATGGGCACAAATATTTATTTCGCCTAGGGCGCCAAGTTTCTTTAAGCCAGCCCTGGCCCTAATATCAATTTTTTCTAATTTCTGTTTGCCCGTAATAGTATTTAACGTGCTTTCTATTTGAACGACATTCCATTGTTCCTAAAGTCTATTTTTCCGAAACATAGTTTGACCGAATTTACAAATTCTCGAAATAAAATTTTCTCTAATTTCTATTCGGCCAAAT
Organism: Synergus japonicus; assembly: GCA_900474275.1. Classification (NCBI taxonomy): domain Eukaryota; kingdom Metazoa; phylum Arthropoda; class Insecta; order Hymenoptera; family Cynipidae; genus Synergus; species Synergus japonicus. The sequence goes on from UCOH01009544.1 coordinate 13,598, forward strand.
ATTTCAAATATATCAAATTTATTATTTTCCGAATTAGTATTTAACATAATTTTCGCTTATTCTACACTGAGAAACCTATGTTATTATTTTTTGTTAAAAATCACCCTAGATTTTACTATTTGAACGTTGCAATGAGGGGCAAAAAACAAATTTTAATAATATTTACTAACCTCAATAGTAACTCGTAGCTGCTTACAGAATTATAAAATATGTTGGAATAAAAACTAAAACTATTGCATTTATTGTAAAAAACGTTTGAAGTATTTGTTAAACTCTGTAGTAAAACGGCAAGCCTGCACTACAGCCATTTACTAATTTTGATAGGAGAAAATAGTAAATATTTTGGATTAATATCTGTAGAAGAAAGCAGTATTTAAAAACAACTGCGCAGGGACCGTGCGCACCGAATTACTAACTGGTTAACAAAATGTGCTACAGTCCGAATATCAAAAAAAAAAAAAAAAAGAAAAGAAACACGTTTCGCTAACTTTGAAGGGGCTTACTTTTACACAAGCCTATCTACACACATATTCTATCGAACTCGAATAGTTTTATACATTAAACATAATTTCATATTAATTTAAATTAAGAATTGACATTAGACATTATATATTTGTATATTCTGAAAACATAGGTTATTATTAAATTATAAGCTGAAACAGAAAAATCGGGTTAGAAGAAAACGAAGCTGGTAGGAATCGAACACGCGTCTTCGGGGTAGCAGTCGGGTAGCAGTTCCATTTACCTATAAG
>UCOH01009547.1:0-55294 GCA_900474275.1 Synergus japonicus
ATCCTATAGAGTGTTCAAAAAGAAACATTTTTCATCTTTAGACTTTTTTTTTCATATCGTGCGTTGTTTGGCTTCTAATTCAAGTTTTATTTCATTTTTTTGGATTTTCAATATGTTAGAAGTCTTTCAATTTTTTTTTATCCAAAAAAGTCTTTAAGAAAATTTGTTCATCTTTTTGAGTACTACGAAGATCCGTCATTAGAATTTTTAAATTAAAAAAAAAGTGGTTTCAAAAATTTTCAAAATGCTCCAACTTTTTGAATGATTATCCAAAATGGCTGGCCAACGAACTTGACCTTCATTTTGGGACACTAAAAGAGTATACCAAAGGACAATCCAATCGGTCAATTCTTTCGAAAGTTATCGTGTTAACAAACTAAAATCTACAGACAGACACATTCGTAAAAACATGTTTTTCGGGTTCAGGTGGTCCCAAAACGTGGACATTTGATGAAAACTGGGGGGGTCAAATTTTACACAAATCTAATACATTCTCTCTGATGAGAATGTAAAAAAATATAATAAAACTTAAATTATAAGTAAAACAACGCACGATATGAAAAAGAGTCTAAAAATGAAAAACTTTTATTTCTTAACCCTATAGGATAGGCATAACAACTTTTTGAATTTCCTTAAAAAATCGTGAATTCAAATTTTGTGCGAAATAACGCGAGATGCAGAGAAAATGATAACAAACATAATTATTGGCCTTAAAAAGATCTACAAGTTTTCCTTTGGTAATTTTTCAATAGGATGAGTAGTTTTCGTTTTAATCATGAAAAATATTGTTAAACAGAGCCGGGCGCGAAACGCGAGTGCCCTGATAATAATGTGCTCCGTAATGTCGATAGAACCTTAAGTAAATTAGTTATGTTTTGTATTCAAAGCTGTAATTTAATTTGATTAAATTGAAACAAAAATATAAATATATGAATTATATGAAAGAAATATATAATTTAATTAAATTTAAATAAAACATATAGGAATAAGTGTCCTGTAAGTCGCAAGCTTCATGAAGGGCACAGGCGCGCAACACGAAGCGCGATGTTTGAACCATATTCGACCCCCCGCGCGCCATAGGCGCGCTCATTTTATCGAGCACAAAAAATTTTTACATTCTCATCAGAGAGAATGTATTAAATTTGTGTAAAGTTTGGCCCCCCCAGTTTTCATCAAATGTTCACGTTTTGGGACCCCCTGAATCCGAAAAACATGTTTTTACGAATGTGTCTGTCTGTCTGTAGATTTTAGTTTGTTAGCACGATAACTTTCGAAAGAATTAACCGATTGGATTGTCCTTTGGTATACTCTTTTAGTGTCCCAAAATGAAGGTCAAGTTCGTTGGCTAGCCATTTTGGATAAACATTCAAAAAGTTGGAGCATTTTGAAAATTTTTGAAACCACTTTTTTATTTTAATTTAAAAATTCTAATGACGGATCTTCGTAGTACTCAAAAAGATGAACAAATTTTCTTAAAGACTTTTTTGGATAAAAAAAAATTGAAAGACTTCTAACATATTGAAAATCCAAAAAAATGAAATAAAACTTGAATTAGAAGCCAAACAACGCACGATATGAAAAAAAAGTCTAAAGATGAAAAATTTTTCTTTTTGAACACTCTATAGGATAGGGATAATAACTTTTTGAATTTCCTTCAAAAATCTAAAATTCAAATTTTGAGCCAAATAACGCGAGATACAGAGAAAATGATAAGCAACATAATTATTGGTCTTAAAAAGATCTACAAGTTCCCCTTGAACCTTTTTTCAACAGGATGAGCAGTTTTCGTTTTAATCATGAAAAATATTGTTAAACAAAGCGAAGCGCGAGTGCCCTGATGAGAATGTGCTCCTTAAGGTCGATAGAACCTTAAGTAAATTAGCTTTCGTTTGCATTCCATTCCATTTTGTAGTAATTTAAAAACAAATAGGTGCAAACGTCGCGACGCTCGCAAGCGTCCCGAAGGGCGCAATCGCGCAACACGGAAAAAAGGTTAAAAAAAAAATAGGTCCGCGCTGTTTATGAAAACTTGGAATGGATGGTCTCAAACAAAAAGTCGAACGGTTTTAGATTCAGTATGTTTATGGCTGTAGCGCATATCATATGATTTTTTATTTTGGCAAAGTTGACAAAATGTCGGACATATTTAAAAAAAGACTTTAAAAACGCCTTTTCTTCACCGTTTTTGGACAAAAAAATTTTAGTTAAAATCAAAATTTGAAAAAAAATCCTTCATATGCACTATATCTATAGTAGTAAAGAAAATATGATGAAAATTGTACTAGGATCGATTTATTAGTTCCGAAGATTTTATCCATAAGTCATCGAAAAACGTTGTTTCGAGAAAAACTCATTTCAGTGCTGCCTCGGTTCGCTACACGTATGCGTTTTCGGACAGGTAGCAAAGTACAAGTCACACAAAAGTACCATTGCACTGCGCCGATCTTTACAAAATTTTAGTATAATATTTCTGGATATGTATACTTTCGAAAAATGTAATAAACAGAACGATTTTTTCAAAAATTCTACATAGGGTAGACCCCTATTAAGTAGATTCTATTGAACTTCTAATTATCTTGAATTTTTAGTTTTTTAACGAATTCTTTAAAATGTTTTCAAATTCTGTTGCTTTTATTGAATTTTTTTAACTCACTTGAGTTAAAAAAATGCAATCCATTAAATCCCTTAAAATTCCAAGATAAACTTTAAAATGTCTTTAAATATATGAAAATCAATTAAAAATACCTAAAATTTTTTAAATCTCAAATATACATCTTTCTGTATTACAGAAAGATCTTGCCGTTGCCACCATCGCAACTTCAATGAAATTAAGATCATTCAATACATACCTTTTGGGTCTAATATTTTAATTTACATTAAAATAAAAAATTAGTTGTAAAGTTGTATCAAATTTGTGCTCATTCAATGAGCACTTTGCTTCCTCACAAAGGAAGAATTAATTAACCTTTTTTTGATAACTGGATTTTGTCACCACTACAAAGCTTCCTCTATGAGGAAGCAATAATAAGTGAGGGGGGGGGTCAATATTTAATAATTTAATAAATTAAGTAATTAAAGTCTGTTCTGCTGGCAAAGGTATGGTAAAAATCTATCAAAAATGCACACTAGAAATAAATTATTATTATAATTTGAAAGAGGACTCTAAGGTGGATTGCAGCAATTTCTGTTATGTTATTTATCATAAGAATATACATTTTTTGTGGCTTTAAAATTGTGCCGAAAAAAATCTTTCAATACTACATTCGTTGCGATGCGATTGGCTATAAAACAGGACAATCAGGATAAATTTGTCAATAGTTCATTCAATCGTATCTGAGTTGAGGTTTAATAGACGATCATGGTTCTCGGCCGGTCTGCTGCTCGCTTCCTTTGTTGAGGTAGAACCGAATAGACCACGCACAGAAGTGGCGCTTAAGTGGAGCCCTCTTATTCCTCTTATATCATTATTCTATTCGTTAATATGGGGATAATATTGTAAATAATTGTTCGAAGTCAGCAGTGATTTTTATTAGCGCTCACATGAATCGTACGCAAAATTTCCGACGGTAGTGTATTTTATAGCTACTTTTATTTATATTAAGTTCATAATTGCTCAGAATTTTTAAAATGAGTAACAGTAAGCTGAATAAAATAAAAAGTTGTTATGTGTAAAATTGATAAAAAAATTTCAATGTTACTCAAAGTGTGTAAATGATATAATACCATGTTTTCAATTTTCCGCCTGAGAATAGTTCTGATATACTTTTGTCGTACTTTTACTAGTGGAACAGACTCTAATCATAATATAAATTTTAGAAACTGTAGATTTCATCAGAATCGATGAAATCTATTGATTGATTCTGAATCATAATGATCTTATAAGATAGAAAAGTCCAAGACAACAAGAAAAATACTATCATATCACTGTAGTGAGATCTTCTTGTAAAGAAGTTTGTATCCTGACAGAAATATTACGGAAATACGGGGGTGGGAGCGTTGTCGTTCGTATTCGTTCCACACTATATTAGTTCATAGCGAGGCAAATCAAACCCAGTCCTTCAACAAACGTTGAAGCATTTTATGTGATTTAGAATTTAAATAAAATATTTACCTATAAGCTAAAATAGAAGCTACAATATACTTCGAAATACTTCGATTCGTTTTCATAACTGGGACAAGTACATATTTCCTCAAACTCAGTCTAACATCTTCATCTTTAAAATCCCATTTAGTAGCTGTTTAGCTTCACCTTCTGGGAATCCAAAAATTTTGAGGTGTCGATTTAAATCGTCATAATATAAGACACATAACTAAAAGGAAGAAGCAGGTCAATTTTGAATTGAAAGTGTCTTTTCTAAAATGAGATTACACGCTTTAGAGTTGACAGTGTGTTTGATTTCGATTATCCTCATCTTCCTCGCCTTAACAACTAAGGGATTCCCCTCAGGTGACTCAGAAGCGGTAAGTTTCATTAAAAAATAAATCAAATATCTAAACACAGAAATCAAATTTTTTTACATTTTACTTACAGAACTTACAATTTAGTATTATTGAAAAGGAAATTGAAATTTTAAAATGAATTCAACTGGATTCAAGAAAATACAAAAGCTTTCAATAAAATTAAGATTTCATGAAATTTTTAAGTTTTTCTTTGGATTATTAGGTTTTAATTTAAGTGAATTCAATAAAATTCAAAGAAAGCAACATAATTCAAAAGAAATTAAAATAATTAATTAAAATTCAAAAAAGTTCAAGGAAATACGAAGATATTTAATATAATTTAAGATGAATTCAAGACTCATGAAATCTCATGAAATCCCTGAATCGTTTTTAAAATTATTTAATATTTCATAAAAATCGTTAAATTTCTTAAAATCCCATAAAGTCCTGTGAAATCCCTTAATGTTAATTTAGTACAATGTAAAAACAATATACAGGAGGAAGTTAACTTGAAATTGAAATAAAATGTAATTTTTTTCTGTTAACAATGAAATGGAACGAAACTTTCGTTCGACTCTCTAAAACTATAGACAAACTATATAAAATAGTGCAATTTAAAAACATACCTTTAACTTTGAAAGTAACTAAAGACCAAATGACTAAAATCTAGAAAGAGATGAGTCACTTAAGTTAATAATTTCGAAAACAAAGCTGAGTAAAGTTAGACTCAATGACACATTTAATTAAATCCTCTTTTTCCAATAAACAGAATTCTTGAAAATGTGTTAAAGACTCAAAGACAGAAATGATCTCATCAGGTCATAGTTGTAATATTAATATAATTATTTAATATAAATAATATAATTATTATTGATTTTATGAGTTTTCTTGGAATTTTAAAGTTCGTAGTGGAATTATAAGAAGTTTCAAGAGGTTTATAGGAATTTAAAGGGATTCAACAAGTTTTAAGACATTTCAAGATATTCTTATGATTTCTAGGATATTTTGTAGAATTTTAGAGGATTTCATACAATTTTAGGAAACTTCAAATGTTTTCGAGAAATTTTAAGAGACCTGCAGAATTTCAAGCAATTGAAAGTGGTTTGAAGAAATTTAAAGAAATGTATTATAAGAAATTTTACAGATCGTCGGGAACTTAAAGAATTTCAAAAGGTTTTCTAGAAAATTAAATATATATAATATATTCAATAGGATTTCAAGGATTATATATGTTGCTGTGAAATTTAAAAAAAGTTTAAGAGGCGCTTTGATACATTTTAAGTGAGTTTAAGTAAGTTTAAGATCTTTTTATGATTTTTAAAATATTTTACGAAATTTGAAAAGATTTTAATAAATTTTAAATAAAGTAAATAAACAATTTTAAAAAGTTAAATAAACCTCTGGTATATTAATTTCATCTAGTTGTAATGTTAAAGAAATATATGTACATATAATGATAGAAGATCTTATCCATTGTGTGAAACGAGAACCTAACTATGACAAACTGGGTCATTCGTTTTATAATATTATTCCTACTGGCAAGCAAGCTCTAGTGTTATTCATTTGTGCAGCGAAACTATGAACTGCTGTTTTTGAAAGCATTACGATAAATTATCGTATGGCGCTTGTAATTAAATCAATAGAATAGAACATAGAAAAGTTTTAAGAAAACAAGATTTTAATCTAAGATAATAAATATAAAATAATAACAAGTGTTATTATAATAACTTGAACTTCAGAAAAAATATTCAAGACTATTTCTCGGTGTTCCCGATGAAAAATTACACTTTGCCCGTATTTTTCTTTTCTTTTTTAAAGTAAATAAAGCTTTTTAATCAAATAAAATTTAAATTAAATTAAAATGATTATAATTAAATTGAAATTAATATAATTAAATTTAAAACTAGCTGTAAAGTTGTATCAACTTCAGTGCTCATTCGATACAACTTTGCTTCCTGGAAGCAAATATAATTTTCCTATAGGAAGCATTAATTAATTAATCAAATGTATAAATATAGGTCGTATGATTTATATCAACACAAGAAATTTTTATTCTTTTTTTTTAACATCATCTTTACAATGCGATAATTTGGAAAGTTACAGTGGAAAAGTAAATTTTCCAAAATTTTAAATAACCATAACTTTCTTATTTTTCAATAAAATGCATTAATTATATAGACCAATCAATTCGTCTCTACATAATGAATCTTTTTTCTTCTTACATCTGCTTTGAATTTTAATTATTTAAGAAGTTGTAGTCAAAAAATCAATTTTACTTAAATTATAAAAGTTCAAAAAAATTGTGAAATAAAATATTTTGTTAAACCTTTGTAAGAAATTCAACTTGCTATATATTGGAATAAGTACGCAAGACCGGTATATATATAGGGGAATTAAAAAGTAATTTGAAAAGTTTTTTAAGAATTTAAAGAGAATTCAAGAAATTTTTAGAAATTTAAGGGCATATGATATTTTACCATACGAGCAAGTTAGTTATACCAATTATACATTCTTAATAACAAATATTTTTAGCTAATAAGTCAACAAACCTTCCTCTATATAAACCTTCGTCTCATATAGACGAAGGTTTGTTGACTCTTATTTACTAAGAATAGTTATTATTATGAATGTGTAGTTGGTATAACGAATTTGTCCTTAAGGTAAAGTATCACATACCCTTAAAGAGGTTTTGATAAATTTTAAGTCATTTTTAAGGATTTTTAATGTTTGTTTTAGAACTTTAATGATTTTTTATGCAAGAAGAATTTAAAAGCAATAAAAAGACGCTAAAAGTGAATTCTATGTAAATATAATTAAAGAAATTTAAAACAAATTTGAAAGAATTTTTCAATCTGAATTAAAAAATTATAATACTAAATAAATCATAATGAAAAATTTTGGGATACACTTTAAAATATGCGTTTATGACTTGAAAATTCTTTTTAAATCAATTGAATCTTTTTTAAATCACTTCAAATCTCTTGAAATTCCTACTAATTATTTTATATCATTTGAAATTCTTTGGAAAATTTCAAAATTATTTGAAATATTTTGAAATATCTTCAAATTCTTTGAATTCTTTCAAAAATCCTTAAAATCTTTGGTACTCGTTTTAAATCACTTGATTAAAAATTGTAAAAATTTAAATAAATAGATAATAGTATATTATGCATCAAGGGATACAAAAACGCCTATGTCCCTAGTTACATACGATATTTTCTTCAAAAAATGCACGATATCACGTATTTTGGAGAGCGTGTAAAGAGAGCTGAAAGTTGCCGTTTCCAAAGATTAGAATAGCACGACTGAAAGATTCTCTGCCAGAGGTAGCACAGTCGCGAGTTTTCTTTACCTCCAGCTGGAGTTTTTTCCCAGTTTTTTTCACTGCTCTGAAAACATCAACATTCAATTCGCCCCACACGCTCAAAAATACGTGGTTTTCGTGCACGTCTTGAAGAAAATAAATTAAAGATTCATTGATAACATATAAAACTTTTTAAAATCCGTCTATCTTTTTCAATCTTATGAAATTCATTAGAATCACTCGAAAGTTTTAAAACCTTATTTCAAAACCTTTTTTGACGTTTTTTAAAATTTCTTTAAATTCATAGAAAACATTCGAGATAATTTAAGTGATCTCCAGTGATTTTAAGGAACTACTTGGGAGTTTAAGTTTAAATTTTATCGAGATTTATGTGATTTTTAAGGGTTTTTAGAGATGTTTACGGCTTTTAAAAGATTTAAACGTTTTGTTTGGAATTTTTAAAGGATAGATGAAAATTTAATTTACACTTAAATAGATTCTTATGAATTTAAAAATAACTTTTGAATCTTTAAATAACATTTTCAAGGATTTCATGGAACTTTTAAGGTCGTCAAGGAATTTTCAGGAATTTCAATAGTTTGGATTTTAATTTAATATGGATATTCTTGAGAATCTGATCCAAGAACTGTGCAAATATCTAAAAAATTCTGGCTTTTATTAAAGGTAAAAAAAATTCCTCATTTTTCCATAACATTGCAAAATTTTGCAAAACATTTAAAGTTTATCCTTTTAGTATAAAATTATGAAAATAATAATACTTCAGAATATTAAAATATATGAAAAATATAATTTAGGGAATGCTTTTTAAAACGCCTAATAATTTTGTGACAATCTAACTTGACTGCTCTATAATAAATATCTTTAAGTTAAGAATTATATTCCTTTGTAGCGATCGTGTGTAATAGTCAGGAAAGTCAATGAACTCTGGTGCAAGAGTTAAATTCGTTATTAAGCACTTGGCTCTTGCATGGATTTTAGTAGACGTGCAACAAGTGTGATATTCGATGTATGTGGACGTGGACTTTATCTGGTCATTTCCAGTCAGTAGAAGACAGTGACATACTTAAAGAACTTAATTATCTTAAAATGAGAGACCGAGAAGACCAACTCTATAATATTTACAAAAGGTCTATGAATTTTGAAGAAGATAATATCCGTGTGATACATAACTTTGAATTTTTGATCTGGATCAACTACGGAATTGCGCACGATTGAAAAATATTGCTTTCTTTGCAATAATTAATAAATTTATATCCAAATTAAGTAAGAATTTTAGAAACTTTAACAATTAGTTTTTAGAATTCTCAATTCTTTTGAAATCTTTCAGATTTAGAATCCTGCAAGATATAGTGATATTCTTTTAAAGGACATAGCAGGATAAGCATGTACCTAAGTGATCCAATTTCAGCAGCCAAAGATCGACTAACTGTACCAGTACTGGTGCAGTACATTGGCATTTCAAATTTGCCATGCTTCCCCCAGAAAAACCAGATACTGTCCTAGCAATGGCACTTTCCTGGGCCCAAAATCGGTATACTACTCCAGAAAATCATATTGGAGGTTAAAAAGCCAGAATTCGGCTCAGTAACAGACCATAAAATGATCGAAAGTATAATAAGAACAAATTTGTAATTAAGGAAAATATGTATTAATTTGGCACTGCCTCAGTACAAACAGGAGTTTTATTATTGCCAAAAATTTTTGTTTTGCCAACAAAATATCCTATTAAATCAATCAATACAACAATTTTACTTTCTGTAAAAGTGAACATTAAAAATATTTAAAATTTCACATACATATTTTATTTATTATTAAGACTGTTAGAGCAATAGACAAAATGTCATTTTTTACCTCACATTTTAAGACCTCAAGAAATACATGGTTTTAAATGCCGTTAGGCATGGAAGTGTTTCTCGATGTGAAAAATGGAGCTTACACGGAAAAAATTTGTCGCTTAAACTTTAAGAGACTATTCGAAGATTCGTGGACAGAAAATAAAATCGGAGAAAGTCTTGAAACGTTTCAATGACTTTTACGAAATAGTATAAAAAAAAGTCGAATAACTTTTAAGAAACAGAGTCGAAGAAAATAAGTCGCGCATTTATTATAACACAGTATTTAAAACACTGAGCGATCTTTTCTAAGAATTAATAATTCTGTCTTCGAAAATTTTCTCGACAATCGCAGAAACGTAATTCGTAGCATCGCGTAATGCGGTCTCGATCGGTTTTATGCTATTGTGACAATTTTGGTTAGGTTTCGTGTTGTTTGTATTTATTTGATTTATTTTGAATTGTATGTAACTAAATATTATTACACTGAGGGATTTTGAAAATTATGTTGAAACTTTATTCTTTAATTCTGACACTCAGAGTGTCAGAATTAAAGAATAAAGTCAGCACTGCCTCCAAATGCACAATGTGAACCAAATATTTTTAAAAAGTTTCCCCGAGGTATGTTGAATTTGTGAGTTAAGGCGTAAGATTAGAATTAGGTTTAGAATGTCGAGCGTTCGATTCCCGGTGCTGCGAAGTGTTTATAAAAAATTGCGTGTCTGTAGTGTACACTAGGATAGCGAAATCGTTTAATATTAACATGTGCCTCAAAGCACTCAAAGTATCTTATGCAATTAACATGGGAAAAAGTATCGTCCAACATCAAATACAGGTATTTTTTTATATTTCACCAGATTCCTTTTGCTCTGTGCAAATGTCATTTCTAGACTATGTTAAAAAAAACACGTCTAAACGAAAAAATTTTCTTGCAAAATTTACAAAATGGAAACTGTAATTTTGGTTAAATTTAGGGGTTCGCCATTTTGTAAATTTTGCAAAAAAAAAAAATTTTCGTTTAGATGTGTTTTTTTAACATAGTCTAAAGATCACAATTGCATAGAGTCAAAGGATTCCGATGAAATATAAAAAAAATACCTACTTTTAAATTTGTACTTTTCCCCATGGGGAAAAGTACCGTACAACTTTACCGTTGTTTTTTTTTTGTTTCTTATGCAATTAACATCCATGTTAATTGCATAAGAAACTTTGGGTGCTTTGAGGCACATGTTAATATTAACCGATTTTGCTACAATTTGGTGGAGATAATTGTTTTGGTCATTATAACAAAATAGGGGAGTGAGACCAAGAAGAATCGAAAATCGAAAAAATAAGGACCACCCTAGTGTACAGTGTTAAATGTAATAGTAAGTTCACGTTAAATTATATAAGTACACTCATCTCTCGCTTGTTGGACACATTTCACGCTTGGCTGATTCTGCGTCCCCTCCGAGCGCCCCTTGAGAGCCTACACTGAAGTGCCGGCGCTCGAAGTGACCTCGAAATCAGCGCCGTACTGCGTAGCCTGAGTAGTATAGGAATTAGCGAATCTTAAAGTCTATATATATGCGGCCCTGAGTGGTGACGTCAGAGTGCTCGCTCGATCTATTAGAATCGCCTTCGCTTGTTGACCACTTACCCCCGAGAGTGTCCAACAAGCGAGAGATGAATGTAACTTTTCAACATTTTCTTTGACTGTCACTTAAAATTTCGACTTGTCAAAATTTTAAAATCGTGTTTTAAATTTTCTGCGACTTTCACTTAAACTTTCGAATTTATGTTTTAAATTTTTCACAACTTTTGTATATATACGAGATTAAACGCGCGCCGCGCGCACATTTAAATTTTTTTAAATGTATGTCGTATTCTATAAACTAAATAATTATTAAATCTGTTTTGAGTTTTAAAAAATAATAGTTGTTAGATTGTTTTCAAAATGAATTATCACTATTGATGTTTAACCTAAAATATTTATTTAAGATTTAAGATCTCTCGCGTCACGCGCCATTTTCGTTATACGACGCGTCATCACTTTCATCTGATCAATAAGAAAAAAGCGTTACGCTACTAATGATCTTTCTATAATGGAATTTCAGATTAGTATCTATTATGTTCTTAAACATATCCATGAGTATTACACAAAGTCGATGACATTTTAAGCGACAAATTTTTTCCGTGTAGTATCTGTTTTTAGAGAAGACTAATTTGTTCAGCTAAAATGGAAAAGTTTCGATAGGATTATGTTTTAGGTTGGGTTAGTCAACATTTTTCCATTTTAGCTAAACAAATTCATTTTTTCGAAAAATAGATACTAAGCCCCATTTTTCACATAGAGAAACACTTACCTGCCAAACGGCACTTAAAACCGTGGATTTTTTGGCGAAATTTGATTTCGCACATGCTAGGACAAAAAAACGTAAATGCTATAAACAAATCTTTGCACACGTTGTGTCAAAAAATACGGTTCGACACATATGCTTTGGCTGCCAAGTGCAGCTGTGCAGGCCATAGTTATCATTCTATCATTGGTGCGATAATGGTAGCCGAGTTTCGGCAATATTTTTGCTGACTCTGGGCCGTATGTGATTTCGCACTTAGGTAGAAGCTGCCCCCGAAATTTTCACCCTGAGTTGGTACTAATATGAGGTTCAATTCCCCCGAAGATTACATTTGAGAAATCATTTTATGGAAGTTATGGGGGTGAATAGAAAAATCGAAAAGCATCTTTTTTGGTAGGACCAATTTCGATGGGGAAAAAATTTATTCTGGGTTTCAATAGAGAAATCTTTTGAAAATATTAAGGGACATTTTAGACAAAAAGAAAAGGTTAAAAGATTATTCAAAATTTTTTCAATTTTTTTTATATGTGATAAATTCTTCAGACACAATCACCGCTGTCTACTTAAAAATACCTTGAATTATGAGGAAAAATTTGTTAAAGTTTGAGATCAATCGGAAAGGCTGCTAATGCTTAAAAACATAAAAAATGTATAGCTATTATTCCGAAATAATACAATAGTACATTGTGTACACGCTCGCCTCCGACTAATAACGCAAATTCTCGCTGTGCGTATAAAGACCTTCACTGCATGGTCCACACGAAACTATATGTAACGAAGCATGATTTACAAGTTTAAAAAAATTATGTACGTCACTTTTGACAAGACCACGGAAGAAACAATCTAGACAAGAGCGTTGTCTAGGACGGTGTTGGAGGAGGAGAATTATATTTATTAGAAACAAACAGTTAACAAACTGTCACAGTTGTAACAATATCCGTCATCCGTCCATTTGGTTAATTCGCTGAACAGTGGATAAAGAAAATAGTGATGACACATAAAAAAAAAAAATATGAATCAGGCACACTTCCCATATGGAAAAATAGCACATTGGGGCAATAAAAAAGTACAGTCGCCTCCTTTAAGGGCGTTAGATAAACGGACTTAGAAATCTGTGAAAATAGAAATTTTTCAAAACGATGTCTTACGATGTGTTTACTGATGTCCCATAAAAATAATATTTCATTCCAGCTAAGACGATTATATGAGAAATGCAATTTTCAAATAATACCTACATAAAAACTATTTCGAAAAAATTGTTCTTATGTACTTTTTGATTTCCACCCTTCATATAACATTATATATTGAAAATTGAAAATTAAAATTGAATTTGGAGAATAATGATGAGGCCCCCTATTTGGAGCTAAAATTACTAAAAATAATTATAAGTATAAATTTCGAAAGTTACGCGAAGGCGGGTGAGCGCATAAAATTCTAGTTGGTTCAAAGATTGAAACCTAGTTCTAGCTTTGAATATAATAAAATATTTGAATTGTGGTGACAATGGCCCAGTTTAATTGAATCTGCATTTATGTTTTAGGCAATTGAGAACATGAGGCAAATTCCTCAATGGCACTGTCTCCGATACCGAAAATTTGATTTGGTTCGCCGATGTAGAAACTATCGTTTGGCAAGAAAGCACTGAAAAATACAAACTTATCACAGGCCACACTAATTCATCAATCTTTACTCAACATTACGTCAACGTCAACCCAAACGGAAACTAATTCTGTATCAAAAATCCTTTCACCGCACATTTAAAAAGACTTGATGTTGAGTTTTTCAATGTTTTACAAATCTACTGTTAGTATTTATTTAACAAAAAATAGTTTACTTTTCTTTGCAATATGTATTTACATCTTAATAATGTGATTGAATTCCTAGCAATCTTTGTAATATCAGAGATCAATAAAGAGGAGTTGAATCAATTCAATTTGAAATACTGAATAATTATAATTTTAAGTCGGAATAAATGTTAAATAATAAATATTAAACAGTGATTTTTTTGTCTAATATTCTTTTAAAATTTTTTCAATATTTTAAATATTGAGTTTCATGTTCTGAACAAATTTTCTCTAGCCCACCTGGGAATCGGACGCAGGTCTTCAGAGTGTCCATGCAGGTCTGATGCTCCACCCACTAAGGTATGCAGAGATAAGATTCATTTTTCACATCTCCTTTCAAGTTAATAGGCACGCTAAACATTCTTGTAAGATTATTATATGATGAAGATTTACAGTAAATATGTTCCATTAATTTTTTTGAATAGCGTGGAATATTAATATCCCTGTTGGAAGTAAACGGATTGAAACCTTATCAATTTTAATCCATCAACCAAACATAAGTAACCGTTTTAATACTTTTATTATACGCTTCAATCCATTTGTATCTGTTGGCTATCCGCCTTCAGTAACTCCGTGTTACCTTTTCTGATCCCACCCCCTTTCCGTTAGCTTACGTATGGTGAAGTTGAAGATTTAAAAATGTTTATTATTTACATGAAACTTCTATTAAATAGAGTAGAGGTGGGTGATTTATCATTTATCATATGAGAACAGTGATGTTCACTAAGTTTGCAATGTATTTTTTAAGATCGTTACTAAAGCGCGCACAGATGGCAATATGAATGATTATATCATCTGTTAACGAACACGACATTTTGAATATATTTTCGTTTAGATGTACGAATGAGCGATTTTATAAATAAGAGAGATGTGATTCAGGTATCTTGGTGTGTGAGCGATTCTGAAGAGATAAGAACGTTCTGAGAGTCGAAGACGAGAAGTGCGTGCGAATTGATACGATTGTGCGTGGACTAAGTTCGTTCTTGAGTGCGAAGCATTATATTTAGATTTAATTATTTCTAATTCTTTACTTAAATAAACATTTCTAAGTTTCTTATTGTGATATAGACCTACAGATCAAATTCTTTATTTTTCTATCCTTGCTTACTGCGTTGTGAGCTTTCTCGAAGGGCTCTTGTGTAACTTTTCTTAGTGAATAATTATTTCAGACTTAACACATCCATCTTCACAGATCCTGTCAACAGTCGTTTATGAAAAAGGGCCTTTTCCTAAAAAACTTTCTCCGCTTTTATTTATTTTTAGCGCTACAGATTTTGGTTAAAAAAATTTCTGGTGCGTATTTTCCGAATCACAATAGCGTTCTGAACAAGAAATAGGGCAAAAAAGTCAACTATACTTTTTCTTCGTGTTGCAACAGTTCAACGATACTGATTCCGATTAACAATCGTTCAATGTCAAATTATTAATTTTTGTAATAAACATTTGACTTTCGTGTTAAAAAAATTTAATTTCTCCTCGATTTTCAGTCTTGGAATAAAGAGCCACTAAAAGAGCGAATATTTTTTCCTAAAGATTATAATTCTAATACTAAGCATTGTAGACAAAAAGTTTTAGCGAATAGTGTGAAGTTTATAACAGTATATCGTTTATTTATTAATGTTTTCATTTGCGAATTTTATAGGACCCAATAGTCAAAAATGGCCATTTCACCCGACTCTACTGTACAGAAAAAAATATAATATTTTGAAGAATATTTTGAATAGGCTCATGAAGAGAACGTTGAGAGGACCCACCCTCCCCCAAAAGTGCGTTACGTAATACTTGAACGGCCCTCTATCCATTCAAGTCCATAATTTTCCATCCCTCACCTTATCCTTTTCTAGCCATGATCTACTTTTACATTTCTCGTTAACTATCACGGATAGGATATTAATCGGCGTCAATTATAACTTATGGTTTTTAATCCGTTCTCCACAAAGTACATTGCATATCGGTTTCAATCCATAATTTCCCATTTGTCAACCTATCCTTTTTTATCCACGACCTACTTAGATTTTCTTTATTCAGGTAAATTAGCTTATGTATCGTCTTCTGGAAGTATAAAACTAACTACTAGACGTTTTGAAACGTGAGCAAAATGATACTTAGAAGCTCTACAGTACATTATACATTTTATACTCCGACATATTTTTTTTACCAATCTCATTGTAACTTCACATGGTAATAAGCTATCATTTTGTAATTTCCATTGCAGTAATTATTCTTCAAAATATATTTCTACCTTTCAACTCAATTCTAAAATAGTTCAGTTTACTTTCATGTCGAAAAACTATAAATGTATTTTCTTAAAATGAGCACAAAACTTTGCGTCCGAACTCTTAGCTTTGAGCTTAGCCTAACTCTTAGCCTAACACAAATTGTGCAAGCTCCGTTCGTCTCTCTGAGTTAGAACGACGTGAAAATCACTTGGGTGCGAAACAGCACATCTGTACTGAATACTAAAATAAAATTGTTCCCTGTTGAAATTACTAAAAATTGTTCTCAAGTGAAGGAGCTCCGTTCGTTCGTTGAATATTCGACAGCTCGGTTTTAAGCCGAAAACCTATGACCGTATTTATTTGTGGTTAAATATTTATGGGAGATATAGAGACAACTTACCAAATATGTTGGGTCCTGCGTAATTCTGGGTCCTATAAAAATTAAATTCCTTTCCAGTTTTGATGAGAAAATGAATATTTTGTCTGAAAATATTCATTTTCTGGAACGGAGCAAATGCAGACATAGCAGACGAGTCCCGAGAAAGAGACACTAAATGTCAGATGCACTCCATTAATGAATAATTTTTAAGAACATCACCGACACTAATCGAAAAACCTGTCCAACAGTCGAATTTTAAATTTCATATTCTTTGAAATTCCAACACGAAATTCGCGATTCATTTCTACAGAAAACTGTCATTTGTGTTATAAATCTCCAAAACACGATTATGAAAGGTTGACAGGAAAAAGAAACACCAGAAGCAGTATGCGCCGTGAAAATATGCAGCGGCCATTTTTTGTACTTCGCCAAAGGTCTAATTTCTAAGTACAAAAAGTGGCCGATTCATATTTTCACGGCTCATACTGCTTCTTGTGTTTCTCTTTCCTGTCAACCTTTCATAATCGTGTTTTGGAGATTTAGAACACAAATGACAGTTTTCTATCGAAATGAATCGACAATTTCGTGTTAGAATTTCAAAGTATATGAAATTCAAAATTCGACTGTTGGATGGATTTTTCGCTTTGTGTCGGTGTTGTGCCTAAAAATTATTCATTAAAATAAATACGGTGATAGAGTCGCACTGAGAATCATATTTAAAAAATTTCATTTTCACGAATTTCCAAGTCGGTTTATTCAACGCCCTTAAAGTCATATCTTCGAAAGTTATGTTCCGATTTACTTGAAATCTTTACACAATACTTTTGAAATGTTATACTTTTTTATAAAATGCAAAAAAAATCTATTTTTTTTTAAAATTAAATCTGTACCTAACCCCTTAACCAGACATCAATGTAAATTTTATATAGGTACAGATTTATGATAACGAAGAAAAATAAATTATTTTCTAATTTTAAAAAGACATATAAACATTTATGTAATGCAGGAATGATTTACGCGTTTTATCAGCCTCTCTTTAGTTTTAAAAGTGACCGTTTTCACGACTGGAGGGGCGGACTGTACGATTCATGCTTCATTATACTCCTAGGACTATAATGAGAAAATAATTGTACAGTCCCACGCGCACGTAGATTTGCGTTGGTCTTTATTCTACTCCGATACTGCCATCTGGGTGTATTCGATACTACTACATCGTATACTCATTAAGGGGCTATGCTAGTTTCTCGGACGAATAAAACAGCAATTTTTGAATATTAAAAAAAAAAAGAACTACACGTTTATTTTTCTAAAATTTTTGCAGTATATTGTACATGTCTTCGCGTATTTATCATAAAATTTTCGTCAAAAAATATTCATTGGAAGCGGAGATAAAAGACGAACTGCAAAGGTCCTTTAAAAAAATTTGAAATACGAGTAACGGTGTTGGCCATGCCAGCATGCTCGAAAAAAAAATTTTTTTTAGTAAACTACATGAGTTTCTCTAGAGGATGTATTTCTAGCTTTTGAAAATATTAAAAATTATAAAAATGGCATAGTTTTGAAAAAAAATTTAATTTTTGCTTAAAACAACGCTCGTTTTTTGTTTATAAAAGTTGTAATTTTTTACATAACAAAAAGTTGGAGGTCCATCCTCTGTAGAAAGATATAATAAAGACTGTGTAAAAATTTGAAGTTGATCGGATGATTAGTTTTCGTGCTACACCGGCGCCCGATTTTAAAAATGCAGTTTTGAGAAAAATGCATTTAAAATTTTCAACGCAGATTAGATTTGCGGTAAATTTTCTCTTCCTATTGCGCGATTTAATGACCTGTTTTGCTCTGGAGCCTTTTTTATGGTTGTATGAAGGTTTTTCACTCATTTAAAAAATTTTTTGAACATGTTTTTTGTTTGTTTTCTAGCCCGCAATTATCTTAGAGCTAATGAACAGTTCCGCTTTAAAGTGCTCCCATTTAAAAACTATTAGAGATATCGATTTAAAATTTTGGGTACTTATTTTTAGGATAATTAGCTATGGAAAAATGCAGAAGAAGAAAGATCTTTCTTTGAAAATGAGAAACTAGCATAGCCCCTTAACTCCCTAACCTAAATTTCATTTAACAAACTGCCACACGCACTTCATATCAGTGAGGTGACCACGTGGTACTGGATATAGTGGGGATTTCATATGATCGGTAGAGGGTTAGATTACTACAAATACTTTGAAATTATTTATAATCCGTTCACTCGTTGAACTCATTTCAGATCTCTCGAAATTCATTAAAATAAAATGAAAACTTTTTAAATACTTGAAAATAAATTTTGTCCCACATGTTTTTGATAGCTTTTTTCCTGGTCTATCGAATGGTTATAACCATTTTTTTAAAAAATTGAAAATTTGACCGATTTTTTTGAATATCAAAATATTTTTGACTATTGCAGAAGAAAGGCATGTTTTTTTATATATAAAGCTTAAGTCTTTATCTTTCGATGCTGTATATTTCATCTTGAAATTTTTTGTTGTTTGCGAGAAATTAAATAAAAAGTAAGGCGCCGCGCCGACAACGCTCGAGGCTACTGGGCTTCTCACTTGGCGGAACTTCTTCGAACTCATTTATTGTATCAATTATGAATATTTATTATTTATTAAACTACTCTCTGCACTTGAGGAATAATGCCCCATATACATATATTTAAAAAGTAAATAATATTACTCACCTCTTGAAAGTAATCTTTTTCAGTGCTGGCATTTTCATGAATGAAAGAATCAAATTTCTCCTTGCTAGAAGCTGTTTCTGCAGCTAAAATACGTGCGAAGGCAGTTGCTGGCATATCACCTCCTTTCTTCACTGATAAACTTTCGAAAGATAATTTAGAGTCTGCTTGCGATTCTAAAGTCAATAGTTCCTGAAAAAGGGTTGTAAAATCTTTTAGAAAATATCGTTAAGGGCGTTGGATCGAAATTCTATTTCCTCATTTTACTATATAAATATTAAAACTAATAGATACATTTGCTTCTTCACAGAGAAAGCTTTGTAGTCTTTACATGTTCCATTATTTTAAAAATCGTTTAATTACATTTTTCTCAGCTGATAAATGTCTAATATAATATTCTAATCAATTTTCCGGGTGCATGTATGTGTGCATGTATTATAACGTGGTATTTCATACCACGTTATTAAACCCGGGTTTAAAAACTTGCTCCTATGGTAAGTACACGCGCCCTTAAACATATGCAGAAAAAAAAAGTTAGTTTGAATAAAAATAGTGATAATTATGATATAATCTCTTATTTGTTGACATTCTACTGGTTACAAACTACACGCAAAGATGTCTTCCGTACCAATTCAAAAAACCTGCTTTACCGACTGTAGAGAATTAAAATTAAATTAAAATTATATATATATATATATATAATTTAATTTTAATTCTCTGCAGTCGGTAAAGCAGGTAAACTGGGCAACTCATTGTCGCAGGCCAATATTGAATAAAAAATTTCAAATTATAAATGTTTCGTAAATAAATCTAAAAGATAATAACCTAATCTAGCTCTGCTTGGCATACAATATCTTTTAAAATGAAGTTTATTGTATCAAAAACTTGTTTATATACCGCAAAAAACAGTCCTCTGGCGTGTCACCGAAGCAGTACAGTTACTTCAGATTAATTTAATAATTCTAACAATTATATCTTTCATTAATAATTCCAACAATATTACTTCATTGTTAATGGGGCATGTTTCTTTTTTATAAATATTATTTTATCGTACTAAAATATTAAATTAAAGTTTATCTTCGCATTTTATCAACAGTCTTCTGTCTTATATTTAAAATTACACACAACGTAGTCTAAAGATTAAATAGGGCGGCTCTGCGTGCAACAGGAAGCATACGATCTGAAGTTTGCTCAGATACAGCCACGAGCTTCCCTTGGTGGAAATCATGTCGTAACCTGTCAACGAATAGTCCTCTGGCAAGGAAAATTTTTATTTATTTTTAATATATTATATTACGCCTTAGATATTTCCTATTGTTATAATAGATCAACATTTTCTATGCACAGTAGAATAACATGACTTACTTACATTTTGTGTTACCCTTTAATGAAATAAAATAAAACCGTCCTCTGGCAACAGTTCTGTGTCCTTCAACAGGACAGGGGACTATTGCTGCCTCCAGAGGACTATCTTAATATTACGTTTCTCACTGTTTTAGGTAAATGTGTATTTCAAGTATGGCGTCAAGGAATAAAAAACTCTCTAAGTAAGAGATATTACAACGGAAAAGAGATATGAGTGTATTAAAACCTTAATTCCTAAGTTCTAAAGCTTTTAAAAATAAAAAAAGATTTAATTTTGTCACTGAAAATGGTATTATTCATTAAAATAAACAGTCCCCTGATAAAAGCAACAGTCCTCTGTATCGATTTTTCAAAAAGTGCTGAATATTTTCTAAAGTAATAAAAATATTTTTGGTTCATCTGCCATTTATTACGTTAAAATGTTTCCAGAACAGTTTTCCTCGAGAAGTCGCCCAGTTTACAGAGAAATGCCCATATATGTATAGATATATAAAAATTTTCAATTTTTTAATTTCAGTTAAATAATAGTAATTATATATGTTACAAATAATCTTGAAGAATTTGAATAAATAAAATGGTTATAAATAATAGTTAATCGCAATAGTTAATAAATAATGATTTAATTCCAAAAAGTTTCTTGCATGTAGCTCAGAAAACATTACATTGTACATTACCGATCATTCATCCTATTATAAAAAGACTAGCACCACCGACGGTCGCTAAGCGGTCGTCAACATTGGTGCTGAAGCGGTGTATTTAATTTGAGCGCCTTTTTCTTAAATTATATGAAGTATGAATGTGAGACGCGAATATCAAAACCAATCAGTTTGTATAATTTGATCGGAAGAGTGGGGACAGGCTTGGTGACAAGCGAGCTCGTACGATTGTTGAAATCAGTTACCTATTGATTGATCGCTTGAACATTGAGCATCTTTTGCGCGACTCTTTCGAGCTCTGAGGGATTTTGAAAGGTAAAACTTCTTACAGTTATTTTCCTATATTTTAATTATTCTTAAATAGTAATAGGTTTGCTAAAAATGTGTGTGATTGTTTGTTACAGTATGGCATTTTTGCTTCGCTATTTATTTTTTACGCTGTGCAAGGTTCTACCTTACTACGCTGTGCTGTATTCATTATATTGTTCGCTTATGCTTCGATGGGAGAACAAAAGTTTTTTGGAATGACGAACGAGTGACCGATTCGTACCGGCCACAGTGTTTGGTATCATTATTCTTATTGTTTCTCCTTTATTTTATTTTGAGTCTTGTATTGTTTTTTTAATATGCTGCGCCGATTGCGCTTTATTTTATTCGCTGATCGAATCTATCATGGAATATTTCTGTTCACATATTTACTTTCGAATTCAAATTAATTTTAGGGGCCGTCCTTAAATTACGTAAGGCTGTTTTCTTGAATTTGGACCCACGCACCCCCCTCTGTAAGGATCCGTAAGTTTTGGTACCCCCCCCCCACCCTTATCTTACATAATTTTTTTTAAAATAATTTTTTTCTTAATGTTGTCGTGTGAGACAATATAAAAACGTCGACTCTTTTCAAACGAACATTTTTTACTATAAAGAAGAGATTAAAAAATTACATTAAGGTCAGCATAGAAAAATGTTTAACTCCCCCGCCCAACCGAAAAACCTTACGTAATTTAAGGACAGCCCCTTAGTATCATCAATTCGATTACGCCAATTTATTTGAGAGACCCTCGTTTTATTTCTCTAGTTGTTTCACGCTCATTTTATTGATTCTATTATTTTAATATTCTCGATTATATTCGAATTTGTTATTTATTTCGTGTCGATCAGTAATTTCAAATTTTATATACGCATGTATTTATCAAATATTGATTAATTCCATCTATCTATGTGTTAACATTTTGCTGTCTTTGTTAGGAATAATAAATGTACTTATTAACTTTACTTTAACCGTTGTATGAAGTCATAAATCTTATTTAAAATTGCCTTCCTCAATCTTCGCTATTTATAATTTTCTCTGATATTATTGTTCGATTAAATTTATTTTTGATTTTTTTCATTGGGGAATAGTCTTCGCAAATATAAAAATTTAGAGCTGTCGAATAAACACGAATGTACCAAAATCCCCAGATTTAGGGTTGGTTACAGTGCAACTTCAAATTCACATGCAGTGCCATCTGCTGGGCTATTCTATATTCGCTAACTTCTATATCAAACATGGCCGCATTCAATTTAAACAGGGATGCCGGTATTTCGATATATTTTTAGTTCGATTCAAGATTTTTATGCCATGACTTCTTTACCTTAAGATCATTAGTAACGTAACGCATTTTCCTTATTGGTCAGATGAAAGTGATGACGCGGCGTATACCAAAAATGGCGCGTGACGCGAGGAATCTTAAATCTTAAATAAATATTTTAGTTTAAACATCAATAGTAATTCATTTTGAAAACAATCTAACAACTATTATTTTTTTAAACTCAAAACTATGAAAATGGTCGATTTTACCCCAGTGATGAGGCCTAAATTATTTACGAGATTTGATGTATTTTAGATTTGAATTACATTTAATTATTATAATTACGTGATGTGATATTATTTCAACTCTCAAAATATTAAACTGTCATACTGTACGCATTAACATTAACGTCAGAAGTGTTATATTTCTGACAGCGAATGTTCCATTCTTAAGTTGACAAAACTGTTTTCGATATAATTTTTCTTTTACAACGTCAATTTTCAAGATTAAAGTAAGTAACACTATTTTCACAATAAAATAGATTCATTTCGTGCAAAGTGGAATTAAAATTGTTAAATAATAACAACGTTATAAGCACCCCACCGGTCAGCTTTGCTCCGGTTTACCCGGATATGATGTCCTGAAAAATTGTCCGATGTATGTATGTATGTGTGTGTATGTATGTCACGATCCTGCAATACCTTGAAAACGCGTTTAGATAAATAATGCAATTTAATGTGCGTATGAAAAGATGGATTTTTGTAGTTTTCAAAGCCTTCGTTATAAACAAAAAGTATTATATTAAAATAAATTTTTTTTTCACTCGATAGTCGTACTTCTAATTCGAAAAATAATTCCTGTAAAGCGTGAAAATATATCTAATTCTAAGAAATGTTAAGAAAAATGAGGAAATCGAATTTCAATCTAAAACCCTTAAGAAGTAAGTTTTAAAACTAAGTGAACTTTAAATTGTCAATCAAACCGATCAGGCTTCTCACCTGATTTGAATCCAAGAAAAAGAGTTGCGACTTTCTCTGCCATTTGTTCGCTTTTGATGTCTTTCTTTCATGCGGCAATGGAATAAAAGTTGTTCCTAATATGGAGTTGTCCTTTTCTACTATCTTTGTCTTTGTGTAGGTATAACTAGAATTTTCTGGTGTGAAGACGAATACTAAACATGAAGGAATGAAAGTTGATAACTTTGAATTTAAAGTATAATTAAAAAAACGTAATTTAGAGATGAAATTAAGACCGCTAAGTTCAGCACCCTTAATACTTACGGCCAATTCCACCAACTGTGATTAAATTTTAATCCTTGATTAACTTAAGTTAATGAATAATTTGCGTACATGAATCAAGGATTAAAATTTAACCACAGTTGGTGGAATCGGCCCTTAATCTATAAACCTGGGTAATTCGTGTCCGAGCGGAAACATGCATTATATCGACTTTACTTTGTTTAATTACAAAATTTGTTTAAATAATTAATTTTTATCTGAAAGTCTTTTGCATATTTGTTGAGTAGGGACTTTAGTTATGGTCCCTGAATTTTTTCAGATTTTTCCAATCAGTGCAAATTATTAAAATTATTAAAAATGTTTACAGGTTAATTTGAAAAAATTAAATTTGTTAATGTCAATTGGAAAAACTTACGTGAATTGTCAGTTGTAAAAGCTGCCATAAATGTTGAATTAGGATCTGCAGTGATGGTGACAAGTTTTAATGGAACACTCCAGATTAATCGAAGAGTTAAAATATTCCATACTGATATATGTTCTTCTGATCCTGTCACTACCAAGTGACACGCCTCTTGCTTACCAAATACTACTTGACTGAAAAATGTATAAATGAAATAAATATGTACACTCGTGTAACGTGTTTCGTTATAAAAAGTTCACAGCATATCGTTATAACCAGGAAAACAGTTTCTCCTTCATCTCCACTACTGTTCAACAGTGCGCACGAAAATTTAAATTAATTATTAACTGATGAACCATAATATCGAAATAAATTCAATATTTTACTGTTTTGATAAATAATATTTGTTCAAAAATTTATGTAATTAATTATTAAAAATGCATGATAAAAAAGTGATTAATAATAATTTATGAATAAGATTAGAATTTTGAATTTTTGTGAAGTACCTGAAAATTTGCTTAGCTTAGGGGAAAAAGTGCATAAATGTTCAAAACTTGAGGCTTAACGGAGCTTTTGTTTGTGCACGTAAAAGCTGATGTCTTTCCGTGCTTTTTAACTGCTGATTTTATATGTGACAGGAAGTTTTCTGCAGTATCTCGGATTGTAAAGAATTACAAGATATGTAATTTTATTATTTTTAAAAGACTTCGTGGAATTTGAAGAAATTTCATAAAGAATTTCAAAAGATTGTAAGGTATTTGAAAATTTATATGTATACTACAAAAGATAGTGATGGTCACGAACTATTACTATATACCTCGAAATAACTGGAAATTCTTCTTTGCATCCGCACACGCCATGAGGCCGGGACAGAAAAGCTACACTGATACTCTGTGCTCGAAGTCGATTTAGGAAAAACGCCTTTTTCCTCTAAAGTTTGTTTGGGTGTTTCGCAATTTTAATAATTAGTCTTCGGAAGAAAGGGAACTCAGCTAAGAATACTTTGATGACATTACTTTTGGAGCAATTAATATACGCATTAATGGCAAAAATCTGCCCCATTCGGACAATAATAATAATGTTTAAAATTTTTGTTTCAATCATTTAAAATCTTTTGAAATCCTTCAGACTCTTCGAAATCTCTCAAAATTATTTAAAATCGTTAAAATATTTTTAAATTACTTTAAATCGCTTAAAATCTTTTAAGTTCACTGAAATCACATAGAATATCTTAGAATCCTTGAAAGTCAGTTTAAAATCTCTATTAAATATTTGGTTAAAATCCCACTAAGATGATAGAAATTATTTTTAAATCCTGTTTAAGATAATAATAATAATAATAATAATAATAATAATATTTTTAAATCTTACGTTATTGTGTGAGGATAAAGAATGTAGGAAAGACTGCATTTTAATTTCATGGATTCCGGAGCCCATAAAGTCAAACTCGAACCAAAACCAACGCCTAGCAAAGATCCGTCAATGGAAAAAGCTGCGTCAGTCGATGGAAGTTGGCGATAAAAACCAACACTGTGACATTGCCAGTGTTTAGTTTGTTCTAAAATAAAAAAATTAAGATTTATTAATTACAGGAAAAGGGAGGAACAAAACTAATTATCAAAGATGTTGTATTCAAGCTCCCATCGTAAAATTCAGCTTTTTCATTTTACTTAAAAGCACTCTAATAAAGACACCTAACTCCGATAGTGGAGGTAGGGCATTTGTGAAACCAAAAAGCGCATACAGTAGAGGCCACCCACTAATGTATGCGCTTTTGGGTTCACCCCCTCTTGCGTAGTTAGGTGTTCTTATTAGTGTTCTTGATTTTACTCAAGAAATATTAGAATTACACTTGATTCTGATATTAAGTCCCTTTCCGGGCATGTTCATAGTTGCTGTGCTACTAATGCGTTCAGGGCACCTGAGCGCCAAGTAGAGTCACTATCCTGCTCGAAGTAAAGAGATAGAAATTTGGTTAGCCATTTTGTACAAGATTAAACGCGCGCACATTTACTTTCTTTTTAAATGTATGTCGTATTCTATAAACTAAATAATTACTTCATCTGTTTTGTTTAAAAAAATAATACATTCTCTGATGCGAATGTAACAATAGTTGTTAGATTGTTTTTAAAATTAACTACTGATGTTTAAAATATAGTATATTACATACCTAGGTCAGTAAAATAAGAAATATCTAAGATCACACGTAATTGTCGACCGAGACGAAGCCGAGGTTGACAAAAATGTAATCTGAGGCTTTCTTTTTTACTGGCCAAGGTGTTATACTATTTTTCTGCTCGACGACGCCAGAAAGCGGCAATCTCGGCTTCGCTTCGGTCGACAATTACGTGTGATCTGAGATATTTCTTTTTTACTGGCCAAGGTGTGTATACTATTTTTCTGCTCGACGACGCCAGAAAGCGGCAACTTCGTTTAGCGCAGCGGCCGGAAAGTTGACGCTTTCTGACCGGAGGGCAGAAAAAATATTTATTTAAGATTTAAGATGTCACGCGCCATTTTCGGTGTACGCCGCGTCATCACTTCCATATGACTAATAAGGAAAAAGCGTTACGTTACTCTTCATCTTTTTAGAATAGGACGAAAGCGATCGTGCGCTTGAGCGCGTGTTTTTCGTATTTGAAATATTTTGAGGTTGATATGTACGCTTATGTACGTCATAAGGCTTTCTGCTCACTTCATGCGTAACAGTCGTTACGCATGAAGTTAACCGAAATGCATGTTCTTTTTAGAATAGGATATACCCAATACTCTTTTTATCCACTACTGTATCTCAGTATCCGCTGACATCTATCTATTATTACTCATCAGTTTATCTCTGTGTAATATCTATCTCCTTCTATCTCTTAGTCTATCTCTGCACAGAAAAAAATGTTATTGCTTTCTATCCTTATGGTTATTTCTCTCTTATTAATATATTAATTTTAATATTTTAAACACGCAGAGTAATTTTATAAATACAATCTTTTGTACATAAATATTATTCTAATCTTACTATTAGCATATATAACACTGAAAAATCTGCATCTACAAGGAAGTGAACCGTCGCGAGGCGCACACCGATCAGCTGTCTAATATTTAATCCAATGGCTAACGAAGGACTCAGTAGTAATTTGGTAAAAACCAATATTACTTATCCGAAATGGCTCTGTCCCAGTCTATCTCTTATTTGGATCCAATTCTATTTTTTTCAATTTCTTTCTTAATATCTCTATCCTATACCTGTATAATTTCCTCATTTATCTCTTGTCTGTCCAACTTACACCTTTATCTTTTTAAATATTTTTGTTAGTTGTTATAATCACTAACCTCTCTCTTTCCATCTTCTAATTTCTAGCCCAGTCTATCTCATCTATAGGTTTATAATCCACTCTTCCCTATCTCATAAATGTATTTTATACATTTATTTAGAAGTAAATTCGGAGAATGCACACTACCTGAATTTGAGACCACCTGTTTTTCGATTATTCTTTAAGTTTTCTTTTTAATTACATTTTTTTTAAGTAAGTAAAATACTATCAAGAAAAATTTAAGGGGTTAGTACGAAAGAAAATTTTTGAAAAATCCATTCTGTAAAAAGTACAAATTTTTATAATAAATATATCTCGAATTGTTAGATTAATTATTATTTTGGTCATAAATATCGAGAATAGATCGAAAAACGCAAAACAACGCAAGCATCTCGATCACGCCGAACGTGCATTTGGCGCGCGTTTGAAGCAAATGTCCTTGAAAATAGAACTTAAGGTCAAAATTAATGGTACAGTTAAATGGCCCTCTCGATCCTTGTCAACTTTTGTTTAAACCATTTTTTTGTAAATAAAGTATTTTAGATGATACTTATAGATTACAATGGATCACCCTGTATTTTAGAAGAAAAATCTGCCCGCTTACGCGGGCACATTCTCATCAGGGCTCGATATTTCATTTAAACCTCGCGTTCGGCTTTGTTTAACAATATTTTTCATGATTAAAACGAAAACTACTCATCCTCTTGAAAAATGGTTCAAGGGGAACTTGTAAATCTTTTTAAGGCCAATAATTATGTTTCTTATCATTTCCTCTGTATCTCGCGTTATTTGGCTCAAAATTTGAATTTTAGATTTTTTAAGGAAATTCAAAAAGTTATTATCCCTATCAAAAGAAACATTTTTCATCTTTAGACTTTTTTTTCATATCGTGCGTTGTTTGGCTTCTAATTCAAGTTTGATTTCATTTTTTTTGATTTTTAAAATGTTATAAGTCTTTCAATTTTTTTTTATCCAAAAGAGTCATTAAGAAAAATTGTTCGTCTTTTTGAGTACTACGAGTACGTACGAAGACGTCGGAAAATGGCTTGACGAGTGGTTTGCATCGAAAGATAAAGACTTTTTATGGCGTGGTATACACAAATTGCCCGAGAGATGGGGAAAATGTATAGCAAGCAATGGAAAATACTTTGAATAAAGTTTATTTTATTTTCTGCAAAAAAAAGACTTTCTTTTGCCTAAAAAACAGCGGATTTAAGCTTATACACCTGGTAAGATTGTGTATTCGAGCTAAGGGTGGTCACTTAGAAACTTAGTTGATAATAGTATTACTTAAGCATTGTATAATTACTTTCTACAGTTTGTTTTTCATTTTCATTAATTATAAATTTTTCTCACTCAAAAATGTATACACTTATTTTTTGTCACCCTGTAGTGGTGACGATCTTATTCTCTTCTGTAGGCCCTAAAATGAGAGAAAAAATATTGCGGAAACTCAGTTTCCGAGCTCGGTACTTAAGAGAAAGCGATAAAAAAATAAATTAAAAAGGTTGTTAACGGTTTACTCCATCAAATTCATTTCACAGCTGATATAAGTATTCATATAAACAGCTGAAGAAATGAAGAATTGTAGAGAAATGCTCATATACAGATACAGATTAAGCTTCACCGAGACTAAAATTCTAAGAAGGACAAAATACCCAAAAGACATACCGCCAGAGTCAACTATAGATGTGTGTAATATTTTCGCTGTGAAATATAATAGAATATTTACCTACTCTTGAAATAGAAATAGCAATAAAAAATAGAATAAAACGTTTACTTTTATTAATATTTTTTACTCAAAACGAATATTTCGAAAATAAAATGAAAATATTCTTACTATATGTTGATTCAGGATCGACGAGATTCCACAATTTGAATTTATTATCTTTTCCAGAAGTTACTGCAAAATGATTGTATCCAGTTAAAGAAGTATTTGGTTGAAACTTGAGAGCATTGATTCCATTCTCGTGAGGAAATTCTATCGATGTGTTTAATACGAAACTGAAATAATGAATAATAATTACATACAGTTAAGTGATATAACAGGGTGTCTACTAATATGTGCCGAAATTTCCGGTTTAATCATTCTTGAAATCTGGTATACACTCTCTTATAAAATTTTTTAAAATCTCTTGAAATTTATTTATGTAATAAATTTAAATGTTTGTAATATTTATTTAAATTTTCAATTTTATTTGAAAATGTAACGACTATGAATCTTCTTCCACGAGGAAGCAAAATTAATTAAAAAATTAATAGATTCAAAATTAAATGAGTAGAAACTTACATTTGATTCTTTGTATCGAAGTTCCAGAACTTCAACCTGACTTCTGTAAACGAGACTTCGTCTTCTCGTTCTTCGACAGTTGCCATCCAAGTTCCATCGGAATTTAGAGCAATTTTTGTCACCTCGGTATTTACAATCACAGCGTTTCGTTCTTGAGATATTAAATTTTGCGACGTTATATTAACCTACAATTTCAATTACACATACATATGTAATCATATCACTGCAATAAGTATTATTTAACATTTTTAGTTAAAATATAATATAAATTTTAAAAAATGAATGTACTCACGTTGTACAAAAGGTTTTTAGTCTGTATATTATAAAATTGAACGAAGCCAGTTCGACTATTCAATACGAGACATCCGGTTCGAGGGTCAACAATTAAGCCCGCAGGATATAAATTTTTCGATGAACTTACAATTCCCCAGGTAAATTTTTGGATCACGGATGTTAATTTTAATTGAGGATTTACAACCGAAATACCTATGGAATTCAAAAACAAGGTTTACTCTCTAAAATCACTGTTTTAAATAAATAAAATAATTAACTAATAATAATAATAATAATAATAATAATAATAATAATAATAATAATAATAAAGTGCGATAAGTTAATTCATTCATTCTAATTTTTAAAAAGTTTAAATAGAATTGATAGGATTACACAAAATTCAAAAGGATGCAGGTAAAGATATAGAGATATGAATTTGCAAATTCGAGTTAGGTACGAAGGTAGGAGAAGAATTTAAGGTCCGGGAGAACCAAGGTGGACTATCTGCTCAATTAATAACTCGCATCCAAAATATTTACAAACTCTTCCTAAATTAGAATTTATGACTTTCGAAGAATAGGGGGTTGTTGACAAAAGGTTATAGAGTCCTCATGAGCCATAGTAGCTCTGTCCAAAACCATTAATCAATCTGAAACTGAACCTAAATTTATTTCCAACAGTTATTGCGCGGTATCAAAGAAGCCGGAAAGTCAGATCCCATGTATGGTATACTTAACGTACCAAATTCTATGGGATATTTTTTTCCTTATCCAGCTTATCCTAATTACGGTTAATACTTCGGTTTTACTCAAGCACCTATGATGCATATGAATTATAGATACCCTCCTATTGGAAATCATGCGATATTGTCGAGAATTCCTTCGTCCTGTAAACTTAAAACTATTTTTATCACACTTGTGGCCAGCCCGCCGTAACCAGTCGAAATTACAGCGGATATTCCGAAAGATCCCAGTCAGGAAACAAATAAGGCTGAATGATCAACGGGTCGGACATTTCATAATTTCCCCCTTTGTTAAGGACCCATCAAGTCAACTTGGATCAAGTTAATGTAGTACTTAAAGAGCGGCGTCTCATCATTTCTGTTTGTGAGGCAGCATTCTGGAGGTATTGAATGTATTAGCTAATGAATCTCGCTCAAGCCGGAAAAGACGTACTGCCATTAACATTTGTGACGTGCGCTGAAGAAAGGGAGGTTACTCGAAAAAATCGATTTCAAGGTTTGTACATCTTTCGATAGTTTTTGAGTTGCTCTTTTTAATGAAACCATAAAAAAAATTTTCCAAGCATTATTATTGCTAATAATTTGGTTGTAGGTACCCGAGAAATCGAGCTTCCGCTCAAGAAATTGAGATCCCGTGAAACACCTCCCACCACTCACCACTAATCTCCGCGAAAGGGAGAAAAGGAAAAAGCGGCAGCGGAACAGCTAAATGCGTGAGAATATAGTAGTAAGTGGAGAGGGAATATTCCGTGAGTCTTACCTCTCTCCTAAAAGTTGCATCTATCCGGTCGACTTGGAATGCTCGCCCTGAAAAATCTCATTTTTCGAGTAACTTCTTCCTTTCATCGGCGCACGTCACATTTTCAGGAATAACGAAGTTTTTATCTGCCATTCAAGCTTTGAGCGATCACGTCTCTAATGTAAAGCATATATATAAGATCCCAAATTCTCAAAATCGCATAGGCCTGTATCGAAGGAAAATTACTGCTGAGGAGGGAGAAGGCTTGGGGCCATCGTCGAGTCCAGAGGTAACGTCATACCCTGGTCTCACACAATAACTACAAAGTCATTTTTCGTTTTGTCGTTTTGGTGCTGGAGATCTGGAGAATTCACCTGTGGGTAGTGCTCAGGATTTAGAATCACGGGGACGCTCGTGATTCCCTTGTTTTTTACAAGATTTGACCAAGAAACTATAAGGGCACAGGATTGAAGAGAAAGAGACAAAGAACTATATGTGGCTACATCTCATCGAACGTATTCCGTACCGAGGTAGGAGACGACGTTGTAATTGTCAATGACATAATTATTTTGTGATTCGTTTCGCGTGAGTGTATAGGTGTGAATATCAGCGAGTGTCTGCGGATAGATCGAATCTGTGTCGCGAGGAAATTCATGGGACAAAATTGTTTCTGATTCCGGTATTCGGAAGATCCAAATGTAACAATATTTGAATTTGTCGCAACGCCGGAATAAATGTCTTCAGGGATAGTTTTAGGATCGAATTTATAACCGTCGATTTTGTTTTGGTCGCCCGAATTGCGTCGTCGGGTTCGGCTTATTTCGAGTTAAAAGTATTTGTGTCATAGATCTTTATCATTGTAAATAAAAGTTGTCTGGTTTTTGATAGAAAAAGTTCGTTGGAGATGTCGTTGCAGCGCACACCTCCATCCACCTTTAACGATTCCTCATCCATCCAAAGATCTAGAGCATTACAGGCCAAAAGGAACCATCTCAAAAATCGTGCCAAACCGAAGAGAATTCATCGGAGAAAACCAACAAAGGCCTTCGTAGAAGCCCGGACATGACCTCGCAATAACAACTAATACTGCGACAGCGAGTATCCTACCTAGATCTGTCATACGATACCAAAAAAAGAATATCGGATTATGGGTCTACTGTGAAGATCTGGTAGAATACACATTTACAGTAACGATATCTTCAATGGTCGAATCCAGAACAGCGGAAAGTATCCTTGAAAAACCTATGAGATTTCTAAACCAAGAGCCATCAGACTTTTGTAAATTCGAGCGTTTCATTTATCGAGGGAATTTTGAGCAAGTCAAAACTTCTCGCGACAAAAATGCGTAGAAAACTATAAATAAAGTTTTTTGGAAAGTTTCAAATCTAAGTATTTAATAGCTTAGAATAATAAATCATCATACATTTTTTCCTCATTAAAGAAAAACGTCTATATTGTTCCTCGCTCTCATTTACCTACATCCCTTTGCCCTGAGCTGGAGGATAAATTAAAAGATAAAATTTGAATTAATTAATCTAAAAGCTCGATAATTGTGCTGTGATTCTATACGAATTTGAAAATATCTTTGTAAATTTTCATGGGTCAAAAGATTAAGAAATTTTTTTTCATAGGTATTGAAAAAGTTTTCATGAAATTTAAGGGATTTTCAAATAGTTATTGATAATAAACATTGAATAGTAATAATCGGCTTTGCATCTCAGATTTATTCCAATTTTCGGTTATTTCCCAGTTTTTACAAGTTTATACGGAAAGAAATCTGTTTAGAATATCATACGGGAACACACCATGTTGGAAAGAGCAGAACGTGTGCCATACAAAGATCGCCTCGATTCATGCAACTCTGATATAGGAATTCCTAGTACGAATACCGCCGAAGAACGATGCGATAAAAGCATGCTCACCGATACATTGAACGCACCAATACCTGTGCCGAAAACGCACGGAGTAGTCCGTGCGAAAAAAGTATAGATTCCGAGAGTTTTTAAGATTTTCGGTCTGCGCATGCTTGCGATTACCATTAACTGTAGACAACAGTTGTTGACGTGTTCGTTTTTTGCCTAGGTAACCACGAGAATGCGCAGTCCGAAAATCTTCAAAACGCTCAGGACTCGTACTATTTTCGCAAAAACTACTCCATGCGTTTTTAGCACAGAAAAAATATGTCCTGTAAAAAGTGTAGAATTAGTCTAGGAGTTTTGAACAGGTACCAAAATGTTGGAGATATTGAATGACTTTTAATAAAAGATTTCGAACTTTTCAGTACTAAATGCAAATGAGTCTTGTAATTTTCAATAATAGCCTAGAAAAACTAGTTATGTATTTACTAAACAAAATTTAAGTAAACAGCCAATTTCAGTTCACGACGAATAGCGCACTGGTATTACAGAAAGTCCTGGACAGTTTGGGAAAATATATCTGCGCGTCGATGTGCACAGTCGACCATCAACCGGCGGAGAGAAATATAAAAATTATACTTATATAAAACTCACGAAATATTAAACATGAAAATATTAAACTAGCTGTCAAGTTGTATCAACTTTTGTACTTATTCAATGAGCACTTTGCTTCCTGTAAGCAAATATGATTTGCTTCTTCATAGAGGAAGCATTAAGTATTCTTTACATCAGCATTAAATTTTGATTACTTGAGAAGTTATATTTAAAAAATTAATTTTCGAAAATTACAATAAAGCATAACTTTCTTATTTTTTTATAAAATGCATTAATCTTTTAGGTGAATTGATTCGTCTAGACACAAAGAATCTTCATTTTCTTTACATCAGTTTTAAATTTTAATTATTTCAGAAATTATAGTCGAAAAATTATTTCTTTTTAAATACAATTAACCATAACTTTCTTATTTCTCAATTAAATGCATTCATCATACAGGTCAATCGATTCGTCTGGACATAAGGAATATTCATTTTCCTTACGTCAACTGAAAATCTTGATTATTTGAAAGCTTAGAGCGAAAAATTAACTTTCAAAATTATAAATAAAAATAACTTACTTATTTTTTAATGAAATGCATTAATCATATAGGTCAATCGATTCGTCTCGATGAAAGGAATCTTAATTTTCCTTACATCAGCTTTAAATTTTCAATATTTCAGAAGTAATAGTGGAAAAATAAATTTTACGAAAATTATAAAAGTATATAAAACTTGTAAAATTAAATATTTTGTTAAACCCTTATAAAAAATTCAACTAGGTATATAGTGGAATAACTATGCAAAATTTCATCAATTTATCTCTACGCGTTTTCAAGAAATTGCTGGATCGTGACACACATACACACATACAAACACACACACCCACACATCCGGACATTTTTTCAGATGATCATATTAGATATATTGCCCTTGAAATATGTTGAAAAAAACGTTTTTTAGGAAACTGGATTTTGTCACCACTACAAAGCTTCCTCTATGAGGAAGCAAAATAATCAAATGATACAGTTTTAATATAATATTTAAATAAAACATCTTAAAACACATTAAATATCACTTGGGTCTTTGTGACAGTTCTCACAAGCGATGAGAATTTGGCTAGTTAGTATATAAGGACCAATTCGACCAGTATACTCAACGTGCGATATTCTGCGTTAGAGAATTTCGTTGTATGTAGTAATGTTAAATTAGGTATAGAATTAGGTTTGTGTGTATTAGATAAGTGACGAATACGTTTCTCGTGTCTGTGATGTGAACTTGGCCACATAAGACTGTGCAAATCTGATGTCGGCACTGAGCATTGAAATATCTTGTAAATATTCAAAGAAGGAGGTTTTGAATTTTTACAACATTTTGGTACCCATCCAAGATTCCCAGACTGAGTTCTACATTTTTTATAGGACATATTTTTTCCGTGCACTTTGATACGAAGGTAGCACGGTTACCGACAGATGATTGCAATCTTATTTTACATTCTTCGCTTCAAATACTCCCTTTCCAAAATAGTAATAGCACCCCTCGAACAGATTTCTTTCCGTATTATAAACATCCTGACAATCCTACAAAATCGTAAATCTTTTACAATCCCTGGAAATAACTCAAAAATCCTCTTAATTTTAAAATCCCTTACTTCTCTTTGTAATAGTTGAAACCAATTAGTATCTTT
The DNA here is from genome assembly GCA_900474275.1 of Synergus japonicus. Classification (NCBI taxonomy): domain Eukaryota; kingdom Metazoa; phylum Arthropoda; class Insecta; order Hymenoptera; family Cynipidae; genus Synergus; species Synergus japonicus. Next base: position 35,807 of record UCOH01009547.1, read on the forward strand.
TTTCACTTTTGTAATTTCTGAAAATTGTTGACTCAAAAAATATTATATAAGTAAAATTATATAAGTAAAAAAAAAAGAATTCAGAGAAGTAGAAGAAACGCATTGTATTTATCTATCTATTATTATTATTATCCCGTGTGGTGTTGCTGTTCACCCATCGGGCGCCTCCCCAGGCTGCGGATAGGGGAATGCCTCCCAGATATGGGTGGTACCGGGGAAATCAAATACCCAGGGCGGACAAAAAATTAGCTAGGGGAAGGAACCCCAAACAATAAACCAAAGATGAGTAAGTGTATTGAAAACACAGTACCCCAAGGGAGTAACACTCTCCCCGTTGGTTCCGATCGGGTGAAAGCCCCGGTTTTGGGGAGGACCAAATACACGCAGCGGAAAACATCATCAACGCTCTACGGAAAAACGTAGAAGGAGAAGATGTCGCACCCACAGCTGTGGGTCAGATCACTTTTCTACAGACAGGCATTGCAGGGGCAGAGGCCTCCATACAGTGGTTAATCCTTGGAATGGAAAGAGCCACGAGAAAAATGCAGGTCGCGGCCGAAAAACAGAAAAACGTGAGCATCATCATTAAAGATGGACTCGATGAAGTTTCACGGTCACTAACGAAGTTAAATCAAGAACGTGAGGCGCAGAAAAAACTGCAGGACTCCTTGATCTTGCTACTGTGAACTGAAATTAGGAAAAAAAGAGTTTTTAGTACAAATACGCCAAACACAACACCAGGAGAAGGCAAACGACCAGCGTCCAGCCCTGCTGAAAACGAAGCTGTAATGTCAGTTGAAAAAAGAAAGCGTGACGGACATGGAGATATGGAATGGGCAACGGTTCTGCGTAGAAAACAGAGGGAAGAGGAACCGGAAAAACAAGGTTTAGCTACTCCTCAAAAGAATGCCACAGAGGGCAAAAATGGAAAAAACGACGGAAAAAAGCGTGAACTTCAGCCGAAGAAGAGACAGCGTCTTGAAGCCCTGCTAATAAAACCCGTAAGCGGCAAGTCTTACTCGGATGTCCTTAAAGACATCAGATCAAAGGTGAAAACTGCAAATACTGGCACAGAAATTCGATCGATTCGCCAGACAAGAAAAGGCGAACTACTGCTAGAACTTGGGAAAGAAACAAAGAATGCTAAAGCATTTGCAAACTCTGTAAAGACTACACTGGGGGATGCTGGAATAGTGAAGAGTATGGTCCCCAGGATAACCCTGAAACTGTTAGACCTCGATGGTATCACCTCCAAGGAAGATGTTGAGCAGGCAGTGAAAAGGGACTGCCAGGACAGGGCTCCTAGTTATGAACAAAGGGAGCACATCTACTTTCCGGAGACTCGGACAAAAAGGAACGATCCCGGACATCACCTTGGCGTCAGAAACCTTGGCACCTCTGATGAGGAGCTGGAAAGTGACTGAAGACTACACAGGAAGCGACCATCAATATATAAGCTTTTGCCTGGGTGATGAACCGCATTGTAAGACACGATCCGTCAACCAACCTCGCTGGGATGTACGTAGGATGGATAAGGAGCAGCTCCAAAGAGTGATACTTGAGGGAAGAGAAGCCTTATTCTGGCTTTACGACAGACCTAGGGAATCCGAAATGGCTGAAACCCTAGTAGAGGCTACCATGAGAGTGGTACACAAGGCATACAATGAGTCGATGCCCAGGAAAAAAGCGCGTGGAGCAAGGCGCTCTACCTACTGGTGGACAGAGCAAATTGCCGAACGCCGCAGAAAATGTCTACACAGCAGGCGAAAGGCAACGCGAGCGAGGCGAAATAGGGTCAATACGGAGCCAACCCAAACGGATGTCCAATTCAAGCTGGATAAGAAAGAGCTACAGAGACTTATCAAGAAAAGCAAGTCTCAGAAGTGGACAGACTTGGCCCAAGAGGTGAATAATGACCCCTGGGGCCTGGGTTATAAAATAGTAACCCGAAAACTCAAAGGCATGTCGGCGAGTGAAGAAATGGAGCTCGCAGTGATTGACAACATCGTCGACAGCCTCTTCTCCACCCACCCGGTGAGGCAAGATGCTGTGGAGAAAACTGCAGAGAAGGATATTACTCTCTTCAACACCGACGAACTCTTAGCTACAGCCAAAGGCCTGCAAAATAGGAATGCCCCAGGACTGGATGGAGTTCCAACAAAAGCGTTGAGGGCGATAATACACACTTGCACGCAAGTACTGCTTAACGCCTGCAACGCTTGTCTGAAGGATGGAGTGTTCCCCCAACGGTGGAAAATGTAGAAGTTTGTGCTGATCAGCAAGGGCAAAGGCGACACCAGAACACCGGGAGCATATCGCCCCCTGTGCATGCTGAACACAGCAGGTAAGCTCCTCGAAAAGCTGCTGAAGCTTCGACTTTTAGCGGCTATTCATGAGGCTAGAGACCTTTCTGCGAGGCAGTATGGTTTCAGAAAAGGACGCTCTACGATACATGCGGTACAGGAGATAGTGGAAATCATCCGGTCGGTACAAAGCCGGGGTTGCCCAGGGTTCAGTCCTAGGACCGGATCTTTGGAACATCACCTATGACGATATCCTGCGAATGGAGATGCCAGTGGGCACCTACCTATCAAGTTACGCCGATGACATCGTTGCGGTAATCGCAGCACGGAGTTTGGATAAAATCCAGGGGAAGCTGGACCAAGTCATGTACCTCGTGAATGGGTGGATGACGAAATATGGCCTGGAACTGGCGATACAAAAGACCGAGCCTTGAAACATCTTGGTATGATGGATTCGAAGCTCATGTTCTGGGAGCACATTCGGAAAGTCTCAGACAAAGCTGCAGCAGTTACGAACGCTCTGGGCAGACTCATGGCTAACGTCAACGGAAGAGATCCAGCAAGCGACGTCTGTTGATGTGAATCACCCAATCAATACTCCTGTACGGGAGCGAGATATGGGCTGACTCATTGAAGCATCAGAAATATAGGAAAAGAATAGCAACAGTGCAACACATGGGAGCGCTGAGAATCGCGAGCTCCTATCGGACCGTCTCTGAGTCTGCGACTCTTGTGATTGCAGGGGTAATACCCATAGATTTGCTGGCTCTCGAAAGAAAACATATCTTTCAGAAAACCTCTGAGGTAGGAAAGGCAACGGCGAAAAAGGAGGCCAGGATAACAACACAGGAATGCTGGCAACAACGATGGAACAACGCCCGATGGGGCAGGTGGACTGCAAGACTGATCTCCGACATAAGTGTCTTGATTGGGCGTAATCATGGAGAGGTAAATTATTACCTAACACAGCTTCTTTCGGGACACGGCTATTTTCGAACCTATCTCTGTAAGAGGAAAAAAGTGCAGAGTACGAATTGTGCTTACTGTGAAACTGACGAAGACGATGCAGAACACACGTTTTTTGATTGTCGACACTGGTCTGAGTACAGAGATAGGCTAGAAAAGGTTATAGGACGCTTTACACCGGAGAACATAATAGAAGTGATGCTGCGGAACGAGGAGACCTGGGACATGATAGCCACCTACGTTGAAAGAATTCTGCGACAGAAGAAGACCGACATGAATACAGTAGAACCACAGCCATGAAAGATAGGCCCAACAGTGCCCAATCAGGATGTCGAAAGTCGACGAACCCTGGTTTGAACACGAAGCAGACTCAGCGAATAGAGCGGAACCAGCAGAAGCCCTAGCAGGTCAAAAAATGACACCCCCTGAAGTAATGCGAAAGCGGTTACAGGGGGAAGCTTGTCGAGCAGAAGGAGGAGGTGAGTTTAGTGGGTATTGCCGTTTTTTTTTTTTAGGCCGGGTCCCACACTTAGTGCGTAAACTGCATTCTCACCTCCTCTCCAAAAAAAAAAAAAAAAAAATTATTGAGAAATAAAATATAAGGTAATTGAAAAAAATATTATATTTACCATTATCCAAAGTAGAGACAGCAATATAAATATTTTCTGGAGCAACAGTAATGTGTTTAATAGGCGCCGGCAATCGAGGTAAATATGCCTTATTTTGTGGATTGGAAAGAGTCCATTTTACTAAAACACATTCTCCACCTCCTGTATACATGTGACCACCTGTTTAGAATTCATTAATAATTAATGAAATAATTAATTTAAATATTCGTGCTATGTATGAGGAACAGAAATATTATATTCATTACCTGATTTACTGAAAGCTATAATAGTAACCGGTAAAGTGTGCCAATGAAAAACAGTCTCAACTGGTCTATGGTACAAATTCTTGAATAATAGAACTCGACCACTAGAATCACCTACTGCAACACATTGGTCATCCGGATGTCCAGCAATACATGTAATCGTTCTACTAATTTTGTGCCTATCAAATAAATAAATAAATAAATAAGATGAAATGCATATTGGCTTTGATTAATATATATTTAATTAATATATTCAATATATATTTTATATATTATTCATTATATAAATTTTATAAAATTATACATAGGGTGTTTCACAAGCTCTCTGTATACTTGTACCTACAAAAACTAGAGCAAAAACTAAGTTGGAAAGTGGGAAAAAAAATGCTTAAAAGTTCATAGTTTTTAAATTACAGAGCATTAAAGTTAACCAATGAGGAGTACGAACGAGATTTGAACAAGATGTAACGGTATTACATAAAGACTCTCAAGCTGGGCCTTCATAGTTGCTACGACCCTGCTTATCAGGGGAATGGGTGTGGGTCGCCAGTGCCGTCTAACCGTAGCGGACTGGGTCCTTCGTCCTTCTCCCAGTCCTTCTCCTGTGCGCCCATTTTCCAGACGTGTGCCGTTCAGACTTAACCTTGAAGCTTTGGGAATCAACCGAACTAACTATTGCAATCATCCTCTCCACCGATTCTCACTTGGACGTGTACTACTGTGTGCTGGAAGGTAGACCTATCGTTTGCCTCTTTGTTTAATGGGCTTAAATACATTTGTTATTTATATAAAACATTGTCTAGTCATTGACTTTACCCGTCCCAGCATGGAAACACCATCCTAAATTCCACTCCTTATGTGTGAGTAGCCCCCAACTACTTACGAAGGCACACACAAATGCTCACAAGTATACAGAGAGCTCGCGAAACACCCTGTATATACAGGGTGTCTTAGAACAATCGTCCACCCGTTTTCCTTTTCTAAAAAAGACATGCATTTCAGACAACTTCACATTGCTTTCCTCATTATGCGTTATCTTTTAGGTAACTTCATGCGTAGTACGCGAGATTACGTTACTCGTCTCGGCGTATAAAGACCAACTTTCACTATTGGTCCATAATGTACTATTGCTCATGCGAGCGAATCTCTTGCTTCTGATTGATTATGATATGTAATTGGGTTCATTTTTAAATTTCTTAATTGGGAAATTAGTTTCGCTCGCAATGCAACAATACACCTGATAATGTTAATTGTTACTGTCTGTTACAGAAATGTAACCTGAATTCAGGTTAATGATAGGTACTAACACGCAAGTATTGCATGTAACACTCACCCTTTTACAGATAAGTTGTTCGCCGGATCAAATATGAAAACTGTGAGTTGTTGACCTACAGAAACTAGATTGTCTCCATAATTTCCAATAATATCAATATAATATACGCTATCCTCTTTCCTGAAATATATTAATTGAATTATGTAATAGAATGACTTAAAAAAAGAGATTTCTGCTAACTATAATTTACTTAATTTTTATGATTCTATCATACTCACGTTATTGATTTGGACATAATGCAAGATCCATCTTTCAGATTATGAACTGACAAACAAATTATATCCGGCTTCCCAACAGTATAACTAACAACAGCTTGTTGAACACATTTTTCTTTTGCACTTTTGTATTTGATAATGTGAAAAGATTTTATTTTCAAGTCTTTTCTATTTTGGAATTCCAGTTTCTATATAAAAGAAGACAGAAAGCAAGGACATTATTTATAATAATTATTAAATATGTATTACTACTCTTAATAAATGTATTAATGCATACTATCAATATTATACGCGCGCTACACTAAATGAACAATCAATAATATTCAAATACAAAAAAAATATAATATTACGGTATTTGAATGTTAAATGATCAAAAATGTTAGAAAAAATCATAGAATTTTATGCAATTTGTAAGTATTTTAAGAAATTAAAAACTATTTTACAGGATTTAACAACATGTATTTATATTTACTTTTTAGAGAATACTAAAGAATCTTAAAGGCATGTGATACTTTACCATAAGAGCAAATTAGTTATACCAATTATACATTCATAATAATAAATATTTATAGTAACTAAAAGTCAATAAACCTTCCCTAAAAATATTTATTATTATTAATGTATAATTGGTATAACTAATTTGCTTTTATGGTTAAGTATCACATGCCCTTAAGGAATACTGTTTATAGGAGTAGCGGTAGGTTCATTGATTGAGCACTCACTTTAACCCTCCGACAAGAAACGTGGGGTCTATGGCGACCCCAACGTAACAAAAAACGCATTTCCGCTATGTACAGGTTGCAGGAAGGCTTTCGGCTTTCAGTACCTTCTCTTTCCTTATCACGTCAGCCCCTGCTACTAAATTCATGAAGGAAAATAAATAATTTGTCATTTTATAAACAAATTTTATAAACAATTGGCCATATCAGGTATTTATGATGAAATAAATTAAGTTTTTTCTACTGAAACCGACAAAAATTATAGAGAAATGTTACTTACTTATTAGATTTAGGCATTCAAACACAACCGATGATTATTTAAACAAATTTAATTAACAAATCCACTGTTTGGTTATTTTCAGAGGTGGAAACTTGATTCTCTCAATGTAATTAAGTGTAAATCCATAATTTTTAAACCTTTAGGGAGTTTACATAACAATAAACAATTTAAATTGTTAACAACAATTATATAAACAAATTTCTATCGCCTTAGGCAATTTTTGAGATAAAATTGCGTTTCTATGATGTTATTAGCAGCTTACTATTTACCAATCACTCTTTGCTTTCAATCGATAGCAATTGATAATTGTTTAAACATAATTAAATAATAAATGCACTGTTTGGCTATTTTCAGATGTAGAAATTTGGTTTTTGCAACGTGATGCTGTGTAAATGACTAATTTTTAAACTTTTAGGGAATCTGCATGACAATCAAGAATATCAACGAATTTTTATAACCTTAGATGTCCATTTTAAGGGAATGTTATTCTTTACCATAAGAGCAATTTAGTTTACCCAATTATACCTTCATAATAATAAATATGTTTAGCTAATGAGAGTCAACAAACCTTCGTGTACATGAGAGGAAGGTTTATTGACTCTTATTCGCTAAAAATATTTATTATTATGAATGTATAATTGGGTAAACTAAATTGCTCTTATGGTAAAGTATCACATGTCCTTAATTGTTTTTAACTTTTAAAATAGTTGATTGTTAAATTGTTAAAATTGTTGCTCCCTAGAGGTCAGAAAATTAGTCATTTACATTTCATTACGTTGCAAAAACCAAATTTCTACATCTGAAAATAGCCAAACAGTGCATTTGTTATTTAATTATGTTTAAACAATTATCAATTGTTATCGATTGAAAGCAAAGAGTGATTGGTAAATAGTAAGCTGCTAATAACATCATAGAAACGCAATTTTATCTCCAAAATTGCGTAAGATGATAAAAATTTGTTTATATAATTTTTGTTAGCAATTTAACTTGTTTATTGTTATGTAAACTCCCCAAAGGCTTAAAAATTAGTCATTTACACTTGTTTACGTTGAAAGAATCAAGTTTCTACCTCTGAAAATAGCCAAACAGTGCATTTGTTAATTAAATTTATTTTAAAAAGCATCAATTGCTATTGAATGAGTAAATCTGATAAGTGAGGGACATTTATCTATAATTTTTATCGGATTGAGTAGAAAAAACTTAATTTATTTCATCATAAATACTTGATATGGCCAATTGTTTATAAAATCTGTTTATAACATAACAAATTATTTATTATCTTTCATGGATTTAGTTAAAAAACGATTTCTGACAAGAAATGATTCATATTTAGTGCGAATCAATTAACGAATCACTGCCAATCCCCATGAATCCATTTCCACTCACTTATTTGTTTATAATAAATTCAATAAATTTGTAAACAATTGCTAAGCTATTGGAAAACTTTACTGGATAGTTGTTTCATTGATTCTAGATATTTGGGATTGAATCCAAGTATTTCTCGATAGCCGGTACGCAAAAAACAGGATGGGGTCTGGAAAGACCCCATGTTGTTGTATATGGTCCACGATTTCACGTTGTTGTCGAAGAGTTAAGTATGAAATAGTGTATTGCGGTGAACCGTACAGTGGAGAAAACACAAAAATAAAAGCAGCGAGAACACAAGAAAAGTAGAAAACCTTTGTCTCTAGCGGCAACCATCGATAGAATAAAAAATGCGAGGCAACGTCGCCTCAGCGCGAACACTCGAGCAAAGCCGAAAACACACGAGCAAACCGACGCGACTGCGCTCGGCCAGTAGCGTAACTAGCAGCAATATAAAATAAACCAAGGACAACTCTCTTACTTATTTTATAATGAAACAAATACTAAAAAAATGTAATAACCAGATTTCATGCGATTTTAAGTAATTTTAATTGTATGGCGCGTTACCTTTCGCGCGCTTTTTAAAATGCTGAAAATATACTTTGTTTTTTTATTCTGAAGAATGGTTTTTTACTTATGGAATTATCCATTATATCAAAAATAATTAATTTTAAGCAAAATTAAAACCTAAGTGAATCACTTTACTTTAAAAATATACTTTACTACACTGATATATTATAAATATTATAACAATTTATAAATTAGAAATATAATAAATAAAGTGTTATAATAAATATAATAAAGTGTGTATTTTATTCGTAGAATAGTATTTTCATTATTTTATTTTAGTTTATAATGATTTAATTAATTTCAACTTAATGGATAATTCTGCAAGTGAAAAATCCATTCCTCATAATAAGCAAACAAATTCTTTTAGCGTTTTAAACAGCACGTAAAAAGCAACCCGCCTGTTTGCGAACTTTAAAATATCCATTTATTTAAAATGAAAAGAAAACTCCAAGAGTGTGCTTGAAAATAAACTTTCTTTATATTCACTTTTTATTGTATAAAATAATATTGTAAAAATACATTGTTCTAGAATCTTAAGTACATTTTATTTTGTGAAATTTGAGAGTTCGTGCTTTCGGTCATAAGATTTTCAAATTTCTTAATGTTATCAAGACCATCAAGAGCCTCTGACGAAGTTATTTCCATCGATTCAGAATCTTCAAGGATAGCTTGGCGTTTTCCACTTTCATTTACAGGAACAGGCTCACACCTAACACTCCCTAAGATAAAATCACAATCTGATGAAGAATCCCAACCGCAATCGCTTTCCTTGTATTTATTTTCAAACCATTTCAGGAGAAATTCTCTTGAGGGCTCTGCAGAATAGTCTTGGTTCTTAGACAAGATTTCAGAAACTTGATCACAAATTTCTCAAGTAAAACTTGGCAAATCAATCAGAGTCCTCATAAGGAAAACCTGGCATATCTATCCCAGAGTCCTCATCAGGAAAACCATGCAAAAAAATTCCAGAGTCCTCATGTGGAAATTTTGGCAAATCAAGTCCAGAGTCCTCATGAGGAAAACTTGTCAAGTCAGTTGGGGATTCCTGTTTGTTGGCAACTGGAATAGCGATGGATAGAGCATCCTTCTGGTTTTGATATCTCACTAAGTAATAAGCGCCTTAATAAGCTTTTCTTATGCAGTTTTTTTTTCGTTTCTATTAATCCTTGATTCATGGGCTGAATCAACCCTTGGAATCAACATTTGGCGGTAAAGAAACGACTTCAAAATTTTCATCTATCACATTCTATTCATCCAAACTTGGGTAAGATGGCACATTGTTGAGAAGTTAAACAACCTTTCCATATGCCATAACAACAACAACCATTATGCCATACGTTTTTTGGTGTTCTAAAACCCGTGGAATAAACTTTTCTTTGTACCTGAAAAAAATGTATCATTGCGTTTAAGAATGTTTCATGGCCACGCGTAATTTAATTTTAATTAAAATTATATATACGTAAGTGTGCAATATAATTTATCATAGCATGAATATAAATTTGTCCATCCATGCAGTGTTCTGGTGACTGTAGGTGACACCGAAACTTTATAAGATTTTTAATTGTTAATTACTTGATTTTTTGCTTATTAAATTGTTTATACATCGTAGGTTCTTAGATTTTCCAATTGTCAACAGTGGAATTCAATGCCTTCCTTTGACGTTGGTATGGAATAACGCCGTCAATGCTCGCCATAAAATTCCTGATTCGTCTACATTATAAATGTTGTTTAGATTCATATTTTCGGATTCGATTTTTTTGTTAAAAATTATTGAGAATTCTGTAGCATTTGAAGAGTCACTGGACAATTTCTCCCCTTTAGATAAACACTCCGAATTCCGTGTCGTTTCTCAAATGCATATAGCCAACCCTCGCTTGTCTATAAAAATAATATATTTTGAAATTATATACCTACCTCAGAATTTTTTTTGAAGAATATTCATAACGTATACTTATATTCGTAACATTCTTATTTGAAAAAACGTTTTAAACTTTAGAAAAAACCTGGTCTAGTTGATGAATAAAATGAAATCATTTTCTCGGAGACCAGGATAACTAAAATGAGGAACAAATTTTACAAATTTACGGTTACAAAAATAACTGTTTTTCTCTAAAACTTCGAAAAATGACAGAGATAAAAAGGGAGACATTTTGAGGTTACGTATCATAATCAAATTTGCTTATAATATTGAGCGCCTTTAAAATACTTATTTGACTGTTTATATGTACTTACTTCAAACGTTTTAAGACCTTTCAGATTTTCGTTTAATCTGAAAGCTTTCTCCTTCAAAATTGGCCCGGATACTATATCTCCACTTGCTTTTGTTACTTGACACCATTTCCAAACACTGTCATCTAAATCTGTACCCCTACATCTTTTTGAAGATTTCTTTTTCGCAGATTCAAAATTTTGAGCCATATTCATTAAATATGATTCGCGAGCCAGCATACGGTAATACATTCTTTCACAGATACCATATTTACTTAAAATAGATGTTTTTGAGGCATCTGATTTCACTTCTTTAATCAAGTCGTCTTTATCTTTAAAGGATAATCTAATAATTTTCTTAGATGACATTTATGTAACGAAACACTCAGAAACACTGACAGCGAACTAGAGCTAACTAATTTGTTTGATTTGTTTTAAAGTCAAAAACAGAAGTATAATTTTATCCGCTTAGGATACTGCGCACTTTATGGCTAGCTATGGTACTGACGAGCTCGCGGCGCCTGTCTCTCGACTCCTCACTTGCCCCTCATCTAAATTTTGAAACGACCCAACTTTGAGTTACACTGAAACCTGCAGGTTTCAATGTAACTCAAAAAGGGTTTTTTTTTTTTGGATTTTCATTTTTCTTGATTTTTCTGAACAAGTTTATATAATAAATAAATAAATAATTAAAAAAAAATTTGTTGGAAAGTGGATTCTTTCACCACCACAAAGCTTCATCTGTGAGGAAGTAATAAGTAAAACACAAAAGAACGAACAGAATTAGTAAAATATGAAATTACATTATTGATTAAGAAAGAAATAATTAAAATTATATAATATAAAATTGTACCAAGTTTGAAGCTACGAGGCCGCTGTGACAATCCCAAAATGTTAATTGTCCTGTGTTAATGCAGCCAATTACTGTGTGAGGAACATCTGGGTGCAAGGCAATTCCAATTATTCTACCTTCAGCTGGATCAAATTCCCGGACAAAATCTCCTGTTTGAGCGCTATATGCTCTGATCGTTTCTTTCCATATCACGTACAAAATTCTGAAAAAAATTTCCCTCTTTAACCTCTGCCCAAGATAATGAAGCGATGTGTTTGAATTCAGCGCGCGCTTCTCAAAATATTAATATAAGAATGAATGTGAGACGCGAATAGCAAAACCAATCATTTTGTATTAATTGTTCAGATGTGTGGGGAGCGGGGAGAGGCTTGGTGACAAGCGACTTGGTATGATTTGGGAAATCAATTACTTATTTAGTGCTCGCTTGATCATCGAGCATTGACATATTTCATCTCGACTTCCAGCATGTCGCCTAGTTTCGAGCCTATTTGATAAGTATTTTATCTTCGCTAATTTGAGTGAGTACCGTCGCAATTCTCGTTTTCTTCCGAATTTCCAGCTTCATTGGTATTTCTTTATGTCTTATTTAATGTTCGCGAATATTATTTTATAATATGATGTTGGATATGTTTTTGATATGATCGTGTGTGTTTTGTGAGTGATTTCGCCTTATCTCATGATTTATGTTAAATTTTTTAACGATTTTGCTGATGTCTCAATTTAATTTTGATTATTTATATTGTACATGATTCATGATTTTATAACGGTCTTTTATATTATCTCAATTGGATTTTGATTGTGTGAATGGTAATAATTTATACTGATTGCGTTGTACTAACGGCCACATTCGCATTTCTTATTGCTGTTTGTGTCTGGAGTACAGCTGATTTTGACACTATACGTATGGATTTTCTTTCTATTTACATTAGTATTTGTTTATCTCGCCCACCAAACCTGCCTACCTCAAGAATTTATTCTCTTATTATCAAATTTTAACGATTTTCTTTTGAGGAGTAAATTGAATCTTTTATATTTGAATAAATAATCTACAATCAATATATAAATTCTAGCAGTGGTTCATACGCATGTAGCCTCAAAAAATATAGTTGGTTACAATAATTAATAACAATTTTATCTCTAAATATCTTAATCTTCAATAATTTTATTTTAGACAATGAAATATACAATATACATAATATGTAATAAATAATTTTATAGAATTCGATATATTTTAGAAAATTACATAAGAATTAACAGATTTTAAATAATTCAATAAAATTTCAAAGAAATATCAAATGCTTCGTTTTATTTCCATTGAAGTTTTTTTGGAGAATTTCAGTAAAAAATAATTTTCCGAGGATTTCAGGATATTTCAAAGAATATTAAAAATAATTTAAAACATCTTTCAAAAGATTTCAAAGAATTTAACAAATTTTCAAAGAAATAACAACAGGTTTTAAAAGATTTTTCAAAAAATTTAAAGTAAACGTACCAGTAATTGTGATGTACTTTTTATTATTATAAGATTAATACTTTTTACGTAAGTTATAATGAATTATCCCTGTTGAAAGTAAAAAGATAGGAAGTCTATCTATTTTAATCTTTTTCAATCTTCAGGTGGACGACTTCTACCCCAAATCCCGACTTCAGAATATTCAAATCCCCTAACCCTCTTCTGAGTTATGAATTATTGGCTAACAGTATCCTCTCCAGGAACCGTCCGTCTGCCAGACCCTGAAAACAGCGCAACCCCTTACCTAGACCTGAGTCCCGGTAGAAGCTCCTAATTTGACACACCATCTCCCTCCCCGAAAAAGAGAAATAAGGTAGATAATGAGCCTTGTGAGTTATGTAGTCAAAGGTGTCCAGACGATCATTCGCTCATTCCATATTGGAACTCACTTTTAGGAGTTGAACCTACAAGGACTAAAATCTAATCTCTTTTCTCATCTACGAAGAAAAATAACAATCCACCTATAAAGGAGATTGTTACTCGAAGACGAACACGACCTGTCACTTTAAGTGATAGCAACGCCTGCGACTACCCCATTTCTCTAAATCACTTAATCTTTTCAAAAGCTCCTGCTGCTTGAGATAACTGATTACCCTAAAAAATCCCATCGGTCCTTTTAAGAACCACCAAATTCCTTAAAACAGAGAAATATCACTAATTGTTCTTTTTAATGTTAATCTTTCTAGTAACCTTAAAAAAAGGAAGTAGCATTTTTCCCCACGAGCTATTTTCTTTAAATGATTTAGCTTAACTCCCTTAAGTTGATATCAACTTCTCAAATAATCAAAATTCAAAGCTTATGAAAAGGAAATAAAGATTCCTTGCGTAGAAAAAAACTGATGGACCAGTAGAATTAGTGTTTTTAATTGACTATATATGAAATTATGATTATTCATAATTTTGAAAATTTTTCATTTTTCATATATTGGTTTAAATAAAAACAGTAATCTTAAAGATCAATTGATTCATCTCGACGCAAGCAATCTATGAACGATGAGATCGAAAGATTCATTGTTTCGAGAATAAAGGATTTTTTATCATACTTGCAATGAAAAGTCGATTTTCGATGCTTGTTTTGCGACGTTGATCACGCCAAATCAGCCTATCAAATTGTAGAACGCCATTTTCGGAATAATGAAATTTCTGTTACTTGGGATTTTGGTCAGATGGGGATTATGACAGATGGTGTTTCGGTAAAATGAATTTTACGTTAGATGCTCATTCGTAAAAATAAAAATTATGCTAAACACTAATTCGGTATTATAAAAATTATGAAAAATTATGACAAATGGCAGTTTGGGAAAATGAAAATTATGTCGAATGGTTATACGGAAAAAATAAAAATTAGGACAAATGATTATTCGCAAAAATAAAAATTATGCTAAATAATAATTCAGTATTGTAAAAATTATGTCAAATTATAATTCGATAAAATAAAAATTATGTCAAACGATAATTCGGAAATATAAAAATTATAGCAAATTGCTATTCGATCAACTGATTTTCGGTAAAATAAATTTTAGGGAAAATAGAATTTGGGGCATATTCATGCGCCCGTTTTAATGACAAAATGTTTCCAAAAAAGTTTGGTAAATAATAATTAAATAAATTTCTAAAAATTGTGGACTAAAAAAGGTAATAAAATTTGGAGATTACAATTTTTATTTCATATCATTTGATCTAGTGTACGTAAAGTAAATTCTTTTGAAATGGATTTTATCCTTTCTGGGGGCTCTGCCCCCGAACCCCCCGCCGGGACTCTGCCCCTGGACACCATTAATATTTTCTCTTTACCTTTATTTTAATAATTCTTTGTTTCCTTAGTCTCTCAAATCGACTTTTCAATACATTTATGATAAAAATAATGTGTGCAACTCGTGCTTCAACCAAGTAATGATGATTCGTGTGCGTATGCATCACTCATCACCATTTCTTAGTTTTCAGTACTTGTTGCACAAAGTACTAATATATATATATATATATATATATTTTTAAATATTGAGGCAAATGGTTACTGCTAACTTTATGAAGAAGTAAATTCATTTGCAACTTCATCGTAATGAGGAAGCAAAGTGCTCAAAAAATGAGGACAAAAAAATAAAAAAATATAGTTAAATGGAACACCCGAGATCGAATTCACAGCTATTTTATTGGTTTTACGGGTACGGTAGTGCCTAGCTTAAAGTTAAGATTACTTTTATAAACAAACAAAGCAAAATAAGCAAACAGCTTATTTTTATTAAAGAAAAAGTGGAACATTAAATTTAGCAATGGGGCGTTAAATGAGTCCTAAATTGTAAGTTGTATCATATCTCAATATAATAATAGTGTTGTACCCTGAAAACCAAAAGATAATATTTTCGTATGATTACAGTTTATCGACATAATTGGCAATTTTTCGGTTGAACGTTGTTTTTCCAAAATTTTAAGATTTGAAAATTGTTCTTTGGAATATATAATGTATGTACTGTCAAGTTTTTGTTAGCATTTAGATTTCATAGAATTTTAAGTAATTTTAAGAACTGTTAAGGGTATCTTTACTTATCCAATCCGTACCTTACCGAAATTATTTTCTCTGCAACTTTACTTCTAAATAATCTAAATTTAATGAGATATCCAATTGAAAATTTATGTAATTAAAATTAAAGAATTAAAGTTCATTTATCTGGTCCTAAATATTTACATTTATATAAAAAAAATCTCCCCGCTTTCGCGGGCACATTCTCATGAACACGTCGCGCTCCGTGTTGCGCGCTTCGCGACGCTTCCGCCCTGCGGAACGCTTGCGAGCATTTGCACTTATTTTTATTTAAATTACTACAAAATGGAATGGAATGCAAACGAAAACTAATTTACTTAAGGTCCTATCGACCTTAAGGAGCACATTCTTATCAGGGCACTCGCGCTTCGCGCTCGATAATTAATTTAAACCTCGCACTTCGCGCTCGGCTCTGTTTAACAATGTTTTTCATGATTAAAACGAAAACTACTCATCCTATTGAAAAATGGCCAAAAGAGAACTTGTAGATCTTTTTAAGGCCAATAATTATGTTTGTTATTATTTCTCTGTATCTCGCGTTATTTGGCTCAAAATTTGAATTTTCCATTTTTTAAGGAAATTCAGAAAGTTATTATGCCTATCCTATATGGCGTTATAAAAGAAACATTTTTCATCTTTAGCCTTTTTTTCATATCATGCGTTATTCCCTGTTGGAAGTAAAAAGCTAGAAAAGGATAGAGATTTTCTATCCCTCCCAAGTGTACGCTTTGCATCCATGGATTGCAAAAGGGATAGAAAAAGATTGGCGTGGATAGACGAAGGATACAGAAAGATAGAAAGATAGAAAGATGAAGATTCAAAAGGAAAGAGATTATTGTAGAGATAGAAATAGATTGGTATGGATATATTTGAGAAGGATACATTTGGGAAGGATACATTTGGAAACATTTTATCTTTCTATTTCAATCCTGAATATTGAAAAAGATTCAAATAGATAGAATTTCTATCTTTTTACTTCCAACAGGGTTTGACTTCTAATTTAAGTTTTCTTTCATTTTTTTGGATTTTCAAAATGTTATAAGTCTTTCAATTTTTTTTTATCCAAAAAATTTATTAGAAAAAATTGTTCGACTTTTTGAGTACTACGAACATCCATGCATAGAATTTATAAATTTAAAAAAAGTGGTTTCAACAATTTTCAAAATGTTCCAACTTTTTGAATTTTTATCCAAAATGGCTGGTCAACGAACTTGACGTTTATTTTAGGACACTAAAAGAGTATACCAAAGGACAATCCAATCGATCCATTCTTTTGAAAGTTATCGTGCTAACAAACTAAAATCTACAGACATACATACAGACAGATTCGTAAAAACATGTTTTTCGAGTTCAGGGGGTCCCAAAAAGTGGACATTTGATGAAAACTGAGGAGGTCAAATTTTACACAAATCTAATACATTCTCTCTGATGAGAATGTAAAAATTTTCAAAATAATTTTTTTTATTTTTATAAAAATTGAAGACCAGATAAACATACCTTAGCATATTTAGAAATTTTTAAATTGATATCTCAATAAATTTAGAAGTAACGGTGCAGAAAAAAATGAAGATAAGGTAGGGATCGTTAAGGTAATACAAGCCGTTAAGGGCATATGGTAAGTATCATAAGATCGAATTTAGTTTCCCCCACTTCATGCCCACAATAATAAATATTTTTTACTAAAACTGGGTCATTTTCCTCCGTTTCGAACAAACGGAGGTAAATTACCTAATATTAGCAAAAAATATTTACTATTGGGAGCGTTAAGTTGCAGAAACTAAATTACTTATAGTAAAGTATCCAAGTCCTGAAAGGATTTTACGAAATTCAATGACATTTTTAAGAATTTTAAAGGATTTAAAAGATTTCATTGAATTTTAAGTAATTTTATGGGCTTTGATGATATTTTGTGAGATTCTATGTAGGAATTAAGAAATTTTAAATAAATTTAAGGAATATCAAGTGATTTTGCAAAACTTGAAGGAATTTAATACGATTTTATAGGATTTTGTGTAATTTAAGGGGTAAGACCACTGTAGCAGCTGAAAAGAGCCTAATTTTTACAATTTATTTTGGGAGTATTGGGAATGGAATAGCATTTCTTTTTATAGGGTTCATTTAACACATATTAAATGAAAAAAAAAATTTTGTATTATTTTTTTCATATATAATGGCAGCGATACAGGTAATCTCCGATGAAGTGTTTTCGGAAAGATGCTCCGTGAGCAGACAAATTTCTTGAAAATTGTGAGAGCTTGACCAAAAACCGAGTTTTTTTTTAAAAACTACTTTGTTCTTTAGAGAATCTACTTGTGAAGCTACTGTAAAAATTATAATGGAAGTCGATTCATGCATTGGTATTAAAGCAATCGGTTCGCCCAGTTTGAATCAAGCCGTTTCGAGAAAAACGCGTTTAAAGTTTTACAAGCACTTAGAGTAGAAATGCAAAGTAGTACCAAGTCCCGAATAAAATGTTTATAAAATGGGTTAAATTCTGTTACTCATGGGTGTTTGGGGTCTCTCATTACGAATCCGGTGTCAAAAATGTCATAAACAAATTGGCGGATCAAACATGGCGGACGAGCATGCTAAATAAAAACTGCAAGGCGCTAAGGGAAAATTGAAAATTAAACATGTTAAAATTTGTTTATGCTTTAAAACCAAGTGGGTATTATTTTTACGACTAAAGTACTCTTTAAGGGCATGTAATACTTTAGCATAAGAGCAATTATTTTACCCAATTATACATTCACAATAATAAATATTTTTAGCGAATAAGAGTCAATAAACCTTCTTCTCATGTACACGAAGGTATAATTGGGCGTTATACCCCTTATGGGGATATAACACTACACTCTGGAATTCTAAAGAATTTGAAGCAATATCAAGCAATTTCACAAAATTTAAATGAATTTCACCAGATTTTGGAGGATTTTAAAAGGATTTTAGAATACTGTATGCAATATTAAGTAATTTTAAAGACTTTTAAGAGATTCAATGGATTTTACGGAATTTTAAATAATTTAAGGGGTTAGTACCAAAGAACATTTTTGAAAAATTGATTTTCTAAAAAGTGCAAATTCTTGTAATAAATATATGTAGAATTGTTGAATTAATCGTTATTTTGGTCGTAAATATCGAGAATAGATCGAAAAACACAAAACATCGAAAGCATTTCGCACGGAGAAAAAAATTCCATTAAA
Organism: Synergus japonicus; assembly: GCA_900474275.1. Taxonomy (NCBI): domain Eukaryota; kingdom Metazoa; phylum Arthropoda; class Insecta; order Hymenoptera; family Cynipidae; genus Synergus; species Synergus japonicus. The sequence goes on from UCOH01009547.1 coordinate 54,745, forward strand.
CTTACCGAAAAGTCTGTAACCGTTACAGATTTCCTATGCTAATATAGTGACAGCATAAAATTTCAGTACTCATTACATAAAATTTATGTAAATAGAATATGTAACTGTTGCAGAATTTAGCTGTAACACTAACATGAAACATCCGTAAGCATTACTGACAAATATATGTAACGATTACTGACAAACACCTGTAAATGTTACAGAATAGTATCTAACGATTTCCCGAGTCAAAAAAATTATTAATTAAGAAAATATTGTTTATTCGCATTTATATTATGGATATTCTTATAAGTAATCGTTATTTGCAGATTTAAACGCTTATATAACAAATAAAATTTCGCACGCGATGCTGGGGGGGAATCGAACGCACGACCTACGGGATGCGAGTCCAGTTGCCTAACCATTACCCTAAGCTTTCGAGATGGTGATCCCACATTTTTTCCAGGGCATACTCAATCCGAGCACATGGGGGGAGGGTATATTATGCACAACTGACAGAGTCTGTAACCTTTACAGGTTTTTTATGTAAGACTTACAAAATATCAATACC